>JBBPBX010040268.1:0-29455 GCA_038048925.1 Garcialebias charrua
TTGTTCACGAATGAGGGAAAACTGGAGCGTGAGATCGATAGGCGGATAGGTGCAGCGTCCGCAGTGAAGCGGGCGCTGTACCGGTCTGTCGTGGTGAAGAGAGAGCTGAGTCAAAAGGCAAAGCTCTCAATTTACCGATCGATCTACGTTCCCACCCTCATCTATGGTCATGAGCTTTGGGTTATGACCGAAAGAACAAGATCTCGGATACAAGCGGCTGAAATGAGTTTTCTCCGCAGGGTGGCTGGACTCTCCCTTAGAGATAGGGTGAGAAGCTCAGTCATCCGGGAGGGACTCGGAGTAGAGCCGCTGCTTCTCCACATCGAGAGGAGCCAGTTGAGGTGGCTCGGGCATCTGGTTAGGATGCCTCCTGGACGCCTCCCTGGTGAGGTGTTCCGGGCACGTCCCACCGGGAGGAGACCCAGAGGAAGACCCAGGACGCGCTGGAGGGACTATGTTTCTCGGCTGGCCTGGGAACGCCTTGGGATTCCCCCGGAGGAACTGCTCCAAGTGGCTGGGGAGAGGGAAGTCTGGGCCTCCCTACTTAGGCTGCTACCCCCGCGACCCGACCCCGGATAAGCGGAAGAAGATGGATGGATGGATGGATGAATGTCCAGAGGACCAGACTTGCTTTTTTAGAGAGTACAGGGCAGCTGTAGCCTCCACAGCTAACCGGAAATTGCCGGAAACTGCGTAACTCTGCATTTCAAAATAAAAATTTCCCCAAAAAATTATTTTAAATGGGAGGTGCGTCGTAACAATGAAACGGCGTAACTCGAGGCCGTCGTAATTCGAGGACTACCTGTATATATACATACAGTACATAACCCAAACAAATCAGCTCTGTTCTGCAGAAAAGCTTCTTCCAATTAAGGCAGCTTATGCCTAACCTTATGCCAGTGTTGTTCATATCTGACCTTGAGAAACTAGTCCATGCCTTTATCTCAACCCGATTGGACAACTGTAATGAACTCTATTCTGGGGTCAGTCAAGTTTCCACTTCACATCTCCACCTCATCCAGAATGCTGCTGCTCGGCTCTTAATCAGTACTTGTAGGTTTGAGCATACTACACCAGTTCTGTCCTCCATTCACTGGCTTCCTGTGCATACTAGAATAGATTTTTAAATTATCGTGTTGACCTGTAAGTGCATAAATGGCCTTGAACCCCCGTAATCTCTCTGAGCCACTGGAACCATATGTTCCCACTCAGGCTCTGAGATCATCCAGATGGCTTTTGGCTGTTCCAAAAACAAAATTGAAGCTCAGAGGTGATCGGGCATTTTCAGTCATGGGCCCCAAACTCTGGAACAACCTGCCCACCCCACCCCATCATTAGGCAGGTCACCTTCCTTCCTGCGCTCAAATCTCTGCTAAAAACACATCTGTTTGCTCTGGCATTTCACACAGTGAGAGTTGATTTAATTTTTTTTACTGTGTTTTTATGTATTTTATTTAATGCTATAAATTAAATTTTCAGTACTATCATAGTTTTATTTTTTCCATAATTTACTCTCTCTGATGTTATTGTTAAGCACTTGGGTATAGCTGCTGTTTTAAATGTACCCTATGAATAAAGTTGACATACTTGACTAACAGAGACTTTTTAAACTTACCAGGTATGGAAATAGATGGAACCTTGGTGTCATACTGGTGGGTTTTGGGATCCTTGAAGGCCGTCCGGCTCACTGTTACCACAGACTGGTGTGTGCTGGGACAATGACGAGTAATTGCAACTATATCTGTGTCAACCTGGTCAACATACACCTAAAAATTGAGACAAAAGCGTGAAGTTGAACTCAAAATGGGTCTCAACGAGCAGAGCTTCAGATATTTGTATTAGATTTGACTTCGTAAACCCAAAGCAGAAATATAACATGAAAGTGTCTGCAGTGACCGTTAACATTTTGTGTAATCTTTATAGTATTGTTGTGTACCTGGATGAATCCCTGAATTGCCAACTCCTGGTGCAGTTTGTTAAGTGCCAGTTTGCCAGCAATGATGCCGTTCTGAAATCCAACTTCCCCAGGGGTGGTGGGGGCTGCTGAGGGATTCCACTTGGGGTAAAAACGTTCCTCCTTCACCACAGATATCTGCCCTCACACAAACAAACACAAGCCGAGTAGGTAAAGGGTACTTCAAGTCTCCTACAGCAGGTCACTCATCCTAGTTCTGGTTCTTTTGGAAGAAAATTTCTGTTGAAAGGGAGTTTTTCCTTCCAACTATCTCCAACTTTTCTGCTAAATTCTGTAGATCCAGTCTTTTCGATGTGTGGGGTCTGCTGTATTCAGCTCAGTCTTATAAATAGCACCCTCTCACAGTGGATCAACCAGTTGGCTGATGAGAGCCTGAAACCAGCTGCTCACATGATCAAGGAGGACCATCAGCCTAACGATGGATCGTTACACACCCTAATGGTTGTTTGCTATTCACAGAGGGCTGAGATACTAGCAATAACAGCATTGTAAGAGGGGGACAGTTGAACCCGGAGGCCTCCACCCCTGTTTAATGATGGATGGTTTCTTTTCACAAAGATGGCCTCCTTTACTCCTCTCTCAAACCATTGTTCCTCTCTATCAAGGATGTGAACATCTTCATCCCTGAAAGAGTGACCGCTGGCCTGGAGATGAGTGTAGACCTCAGCACCTCTACCCTTAATGTAGTTTTACAATTGACAGAATCTAATTGTTATGTTTTATGAAGAACTCAACTAGTTGTGTGTTAATCCACTAGAATCTGGTTGTTTTGCACTGAAGTGCATTGCATGATTTGGATCTTGTACTTTCTGGACAGTGCCCTGAGGTGACTTCTGTTGTGAACTGGTGATCTATAAATACAACATATAAAAAACTGCATCAAATTGGCATTGCTTAATTTTAAAGTGTAAAAAAATAAAAATTATCACATACTGTAGGTGTCCAACACCAAAGACTTGGGTGGACAAACAAAAACATGGAGCTCGGTGTCCCTTGCCTGAATGTGGGTTACTGGGCCCCACCCTGGAGCCAGGCCTGTGGTAGGGTCTTGTCACCGAGCACCTGGTGCTCAGCCCAAAGGAGCAACTTGGGTTTGCCTTCCTGTGGGCCCACCACTTGCAGGAGGGGCCATAAAAGTTGGGTGCATGATGCCATGGACAGTGGCAAAAGACAGGATCCTTAGCACTCTGATCATGGCTTACCAAACCTCGCTCTTGGGACATGGAATGTAATGCCCCTTTTCCACCACTCCTCTTTAGCCCGACTCGGCTCAGATCAACTCGTTACACGTTGCATTTACACCGCACTTTCAGGACCGGTTCTGAAGGCGTGTCCAGAATCCAACTCGCCTTACCACCTGGTGGTGGTAGTGCTCCCTTAAGCTATTTACTAGCCACCACTAAATGTATTAGAAGAAGACCCTGAAAAGATACACAACTAAAATGGAGGATCTCATTGCTTTAATGAACATCATGCTCAGTCTGTAACTTTTTGTCAAACATCAAAGAGAAAAGAACCAGAAAAAGTCTGCAGGCAACCAACCAAAATGCTCTGGACAAGAATAGGAGACTGTTGGAAAACACAATGATTAGAGAACGAGTGACGATAAGCTAACGCTAATTTGCTATAGAGCCGAGCGTAAAAGTATGAACCTGTAAATGTCAATTAAATACGGTTTAGTAGTACATGCTATGTGTGTGTTTCATATGATTCTCCAGCAAAATAATGGCAGTAGACCTACAGTCTGCTTACATCCAGCTCTGGAGTGACAAAGGTGTGCCATAGAGATGAACGAGGCTGTTACCTTCCATCGATGGATCATTTCAGTATAAATGTTGACAATAAAGATGTATTAAAAATATCTTGACTTTTGTTATGACACTTTAGTTATTTACAAAACACTAGATCTAACTCATAATCATGACTTAAACTTGAAATAGATTTCATATACAGGGTGAGAATTTGTTTTGAAGTTTCTGGAAAATTAAAAAGAATACAGATTATTAAAATGGGTCATGGGTCACCGATCGGTGGCCTGGCTGTGCTGTGCTGGGTTCAGGGTGGGCGCCGGGGACTTGGGGTTCTGGGGGCGTGTCGTCCACGGGCTTGGGCCTGGTGGTGTTCTGGGATCTTGGGCTCTGGCGGGCGGGTTGCCGGGCTTTGGGCTGGCTTGCACTCTGGTGGGGGGCTCTCAGCTCGCTGGTGGGTTGCAGGTTCATGGGCTGGGGGGTTAGGTGTCTGGGGGAGTGACCAGTGACCCGTGGGAGGAGGCAGGTTGACCCAGCCTGGGTGTCTAGTGTGCTATGTGTTCTGAGAGTTGTTACTATGAGGGGTGGGTGTAGTATTTCTTCTGGGGTGGGGACAAGGTGGATGTCCTTGATGATGGCCTGGGACTATGCTTGGCCGACCGGCTGGCCCCTTTCTATGGAGGGGGCCTGCTCCCGATGCTTCCTGGCTCTGTCGGCGGTTGGGCGGGCGCTCTTGGCCAGGTCGTCCATATGGGATTTGGCGTCCTCTTTGGTGGCAGGTTGACTGCGGTTCGTGGGGGTCTTGGCGGCCCTGGGGTGTGTGGGATGTTGGTCCTATTGCTGGCGGCCCTCGTGGCCCTGTCCCTCTCTGGTCTGGAGCTCAATGGGCCTGGCAGTCGGAGAGGTGTCTTGGCCTCGCTCCTTGGGTGGACCTTGGGGAACTGGGGGGGCCTGTTGGGTCAGCGGGGGAGCTGACTCCCTGCGGGAGCAATTGATCCTGCAGTTATTTTCTCCCCATCCCTCACTGCGCACCTCCACCCTCTTCATTTTCAAATTTCATACATGTAGGGATTTTGGAGCTCAGGTGTGCTGTAACAATTTTACATCTCTGTTGACAGATCCACCTGGGACTCAATTTTATTATACACCTTAGACACTCACTTATAACATCCTCATGACATTCATATACAGTATAGGAACTTGGGGTGGGCACTATAGCTATGGGTGGCGGGATGACACACTCTCTCCCCTTGTGCCTGTACTCACTTCCAATGATGCATTTAGACAGTAAAGGTTTGGATTAGAGTTGGTATGAGGGGAAACTGGCATTTTGCCAACCTTTGCTCCTTCTTCTTTCCCTTTTTTGTAATTACGCTTTACAACAATACACATCAACAGCACATCTGGGGGCGGGGGTGTGTATGTCGGGTTCTTGTGTTTTTTCTTTCTCTTGCTACCCCCTGGTTCCCTGGCTACCATTCCGGGGGTGGGATCCGGTAGAAGGGCAGGCTGTCGGGTGTTGTCCTGGACTATGGGGGGTGGTTCGGGGCCTGGGGGGTTGCCGTGGGCTGGGCTGGTGCTACGCTCTCCCTGGGGCTGTTTGGACTTGGGTGTCCTGTCTTGTTCTATCGGTTGGGCGTGGGTTGGGCCGGATCTTGGATGTCGGCTCCTCTCCACCCCAGAATGAATGGGCCTACCTCCTGGATTTGGGCGTGGGCTGCCCCATGTAGGGGGCAGGTACATGTCTTGGATCTGGGGGTATAGAGTGTGTATCAGGAGTATGAATTGAATGTGTCGTTATTTTATGTCTTTGAGTGAGTGAGGGTGGGTCTGGGTGATTGTGTCTGTGTATGAATGACTGTCAGGCCGAGACTCAGACTGCACCCTCTTTGATAAAGCTGGGGCTGCTTGGTGTCGCGCCCCTGCCGCGCAGCCCCCTATTGGGGTGTGCCCTTGCCTGCCGGCGTGCTTGGTGCCCTCGGTGTCGGGGGCTGGGCGCTTGGGCGTGTGTCTGCTCGGCCTGGTGGCTGCCTGGTGGGGCTCGGGTCCTCTGGTCCTGTTGGGCCTGGGCCTGAGGGGTGTGCGTCCTTGGTGCACGGGCCTTGGTGCCTAGGCCTAGGGCTACGTCGGTGCAGCGGGTTCCGGTGGGGGCCTGTGAGTATGTCGCTGTGTATAATTATGTAATAACATAATTATGCATACTTCTACACAAGTTTTAAAAAATTAAACAGTTTATATTGTATGAAGTATTAAAGTAATTTCAAAAGGTAGTTAGGATATGATGCAAAATTCTAAAGATAAAATATTTGTTCCCATTTATTTGAATTTGAACTTGAAGTTTATTGACCACTAGATGGCGACCCCCCATAAAATAAAATGAGCAGCCGCCGCTGACCTGTACCCCTACAGTTGCAAGCAATCAGATGAAGCGATTGGAATGAGCAGATGATTAAAAATGCAACAATTTGCAACAAGCACTTCATATCAGGTAAGAGCTGCCTAGCTAACAAGCATTGCTGGTTATTGCATCCTATATACAAATGTATGAACAGTTGATCACTCAAACACGAGTGTACCAAGATTTTTTCTTCTTTCTGCTGCCTTTCATTTTATATTTTGTATGTTATCGTTTATGGGATTGTTTTGTATTGTTTATTTTAAATGAATACATTTTATAAATAAATAAAAATAAGTGCATGTTTACTAATGTTGTGCCGCCCTAGTTGAGACTTGTTCTGCTCATTTTTTGTAAGTACAGTACACTGCCACATCTAGTTTTGTTTTTATTTTGAATGCAAATGGATACAAGACAGGACAAAAAGATGTGTATAGATTTGTCAAAGATGTGTCAATAGCAGATTTTGTGTGGAAACAATAAATAAATTCAGACAGACGAATGTGTGATTTAAAGTAACCTGATGTGGAACCAGTTCATCATATCCTCTGGTGGAACCAGTAGCACAACAGGCCATGGAGACAATAGCAGAACTGGGCAGAGAGTCGAGTGCTGAGCGCAGCTAGAAAACAAAAGTCAGACAAAAAGTAGTTAAGAGATCAAATCTGTATTGGTCCTGAAATTATCAAACAAAATCTCATTTAAAATCTAAACATTTCCCCATCCACACCTGAATAGGGCACTCATTGTCATGGGTCACATCAAGGAACATAGCATGAGCGATGGTGGGCATCAAAGGGCGCAGACTGGGCTGAACAAAGGCTCCTACAGGCTCACCGCCATAACGATAGACCAAGCGGCCCTCTTCATGGCTATCACCAGCTGACATGGCCTCTGAACAGGAGAAGAGGGAGAAAAAGCAAAACCTGGTAAAACAGGATGAGCTACACCACAACGTTTGCACAAACATTCTAGCTTCAGACAACTCAGGCTCATTCCAGTCCAGCAAATCAGAAAAGGTGTTGTCGCTGAGAGCTAACAGACAACACAAGGTTAAATCAGCAAACAGGAAGGTACAGTGCAGGTAAAACAGAAACAAGTTAAAAGCACTTTGTTATAAAAATGTTTAGGTCTTGTTTTAACAGAACACTGGGAGTGAAAACCGTTCGATTTTACATCAAAGTTCATGCTCAGTCATCCAGGTACCAAATCCAATATGTTTTATTTTACATTGATTTAAATGTGATTGAAAATGTTTTATTCAATTAAATTATACATTTACAATAGATTTTGATTAGATTAAAAATATTATTTAGCTTCTTTTGACTTTTCCCTCTTCAGGGGTCTCCACAGCGAGTCATCCTCCTCCACCTCACTCTGTCCTCTGCATCCTCTGTCCTCACTCCAACTACCTTCATGTCCTCTCTAACTGCATCCATATATCTCTTTGTCTTTTTCCTGGCAGCTGCATTTCTAACATCCTTCTACCTGTCTCCAGACCATACAACATAGCTGGTCTCACCACTGTCTTGTAAACTTTTCCTTTGACCTTTGCTGACACCTTTTTGTCACAAATCACTCCTGAAACTTTTCTCCATCCACTCCATCCTGCCTGGACTCTCTTTTTCACCTCTTTACCACATTCCCCATTTTCCTGGACAGTGGACCCCAAGTACTTGAAGTCCTGCACCTTTGTGACCTCTGCTCCTTGTAGCCTCACTGTTCCACTGGCCTCCCTCTCATTCACACACATGTACTCTGTCTTACTACAACTGACTTTCATTCCTCTTCTTTCAAGTGAATACCTCCACCTCTCCAAGTTCTCTTCCACCTGTTCCCTGTTCTCACCACAGATCACAATGTCATCTGCAAACATCATAGTCCATGGGGATTCCTGCCTGACCTCATCTGTTAGTCGGTCCATCACCAGAGCAAACAAGAAGGGGCTCAGAGCCGATCCTTGATGCAATCCCACCTCCACCTTGAAGCTATCTGTCACTCCTACAGCACATCTCACCACTGTCCTGCTGTCTTCATACATGTCCTGCTGTCCTCATACATGTCCTGTACCAGTCTAACATACTTTTCTGCCACTCCAGATTTCCTCATGCAATACCACACCTCCTCTCTTGGTACCCTGTCATATGCTTTTTCTAAATCCACAAAGACACAATGGAGTTTTTCTGACCCTCTCTGTACTTCTCTATCAACATCCTCAAAGCAAAGATGCATCTGTGGTGCTCTTTCTTGGCATGAAACCATACTGCTGCTCACAGATAGTCACCTCTTGTCTAAGTCTTGCTTCCACAACTCTCTCCCAGATCTTCATTGTGTGACTCATCAACTTAATTTCCCCTGTAGTTGCTACAACTCTGTACATCACCCTTGTTCTTAAAATGGGCACCAGCACACTTCTTCTCCATTCTTCAGGCATTTTCTCACCCTCAAATATTCCATTAAATATTTGAGTCAAAAACCTCACTGCCACCTCTCCAAGACATTTCCAAACCTCCACTGGTATGTCATCAGGTCCTACTGCCTTCCCCTTCTTCATTCTTTTCAGAGCTTTCCGGACTTCACCCTCACTAATCTTTCCCACTTCCTGGTCCACAGTTTCTATGACCTCCACTCTTCTTTCTCTTTCATTCTCTTCATTCATTAGCTCCTCAAAGTAATCCTTCCATCTTCCCATCACACTCTCCTCACTTGTTAGAACATTCCCATTCCCATCTTTAATAAGCCTAACCTGCTGCACATCCTTTCCAGCCTGATCCCTCTGTCTTGCCAATCGGTACAAGTCCTTCTCGCCCTCTTTAGTGTCCAGTCTCCCATATAACTCATTGTACGCCCTCTGCTTTGCCTTAGCTACTTCCCTCTTTGCTCTATGTCCCATCTCCTTATATTCCTGTCTCCTCTCTTCAGTCCTCTCACAGTCATATTTCTTCTTGGCTAATCTCTTTCTTTGAATGGCGTCCTGCACTTCACTATTCCACCACCAGGTTTCCTTATCATCCATTCTCTGTCCAGATGACACACCAAGTACCTTCCTACCTGTCTCTCTAATTACTGTTGCTGTAGTAGCCCAGTCACTTGGAAGCTCTTTCTTACCACCCAGAGCCTTTAACAGCTCGTCTCTGAATTTCTCACAACATTCTTCCTTCTTTAGCTTCCACCATTTGGTCTTCTTCTCTGATTTTACTCTTTTTCTCTTCTTCGCAACAACAGTCATTCTACACACAACCATCCGATGCTGTCTGGCCACGCTCTCCCCTGCCACAACCTTACAGTCTCCAATCTCCCTCAGGTTTCCTCTTCTACACAGAATGTAGTCGACCTGCGTACTCCTTCCTCCACTCTTATAGGTCACTCTATGTTCCTCCCTCTTTTGGAAATAGGTATTGACTATAGCCATTTCCATTCTCTTGGCAAAATCCACCACCATCTGTCCTTCCTGGTTTCTTCCCTTGACACCAAACCTACCCATCACTTCCTCATCCTCCTGTTTCCTTCACCAACATGTCCATTCAGGTCTGCTCTGATCACCACACTCTCCTCCCTGGGAATACTCTCTATCACTTCATCCAGATTTTTCCAAAATGTATCTTTCTCCTCCCCATCACATCCAACCTACTACATTCTTTGCAAACTCCTTCTTCAGTAACACCCCTACTCCATTTCTCTTTCTAGCCACACCATGGTAAAACAGTTTGAACCCTGCTCCAATACTGCGAGCCTTGCTGCCCTTCCACTTGGTCTCTTGGACACATAAAACATCTACCTTTCTTCTCTGCATCATGTCAGCCAGCTCTCTACCTTTGCCTGTCATTGTCCCCACATTTAGAGTTGCAACCCTCAGTCCTACATTCTTCACTTTCCTCTTCTCCCTCTGTCTCCTGACATGTTTCCCTCCTCGGGGTCTTCGACTAACAGTAGCACAGTTTCCTCTGGCACCCTGTTTGTCAACAGCACCGGTGGCAATCGTTAACCCGGGCCTCGACTGATCCGGAATGGTGTCACTTTGATGAACTCGCATAGTAGTTTTTGGCAAAAGTGTTTTACATCAGATGCCATTCCTGACAAAACCCTCACAATTTGCCCAGGCTGGGACTGGTACAAGATACACTGGCTTGTGCTTCATAGTGGCTTTTAATTTAAATTAAAAGTATACATATATATATAAACTCAAGTAAATTCATACAAACAATTTTTATTAGCTTTTACATTAAAATCTGAACTGTAATTATTTAATAGTCACCCAAAATCTAAATTGGTAAATACCATTTCAAAGGATAATATTTCAAACTCTCCCCTCCCCCCAAGTATGTAAACAGAGTTGACAAACATTTACATTAGAATACAGCTGAAACCAAATGTCTATTTTTGTGTGTTTTAATTTAAAATGAATAAATTAACAAATTAACAAATACTTTTTTCTTTTTTAAAGTCAAAATTTAAATCAAGCAAATTTTTACCTGCTCAATTAAGATTCACCAAATAGTTTGTTTTTGCTAAATGCCAGCATAAACTGAGAATAAACGACCAATTGGATTGACAAAATACATTCTTCAGCAGAACATGAATGTATGGTACTTGAAATATAACGGACTATGATCATTTTTTGTAGTCCAAGTCCTTTGCTATATTGATATTTTCCTTATTGATATGGTGATGATGAAATTTCAATATACTGTATTGTGCGATATACTGTAAAAGGGATGATGTCTACGTACAGTGGGGCTTGAAACTTTGTGAACTCTTACTCTGATGCATGCTCAATAATCCAGGTAGAAAAATCTAAAAAAGCTAAGTCTGGTCCTCTGGACATTCAAAAAATAAAACAAAACAAAGCAAAAAAAATGTAGAAACGTTTCGTCTTTCGTCCGAAAGACTTCCTCAGTCTGAGTTGCTGTGTTCAGCTCAGTCTTATAAATAGCACCCTCCCACAGTGTTGCACAACCAGTTGGCTGATGACAGCCTGAAACCAGTTGCTCACATGATCAAGGAGGGCCATCAGCCTAACAATGGATCATTAGCACCCTGATGGTTGTTTGCTATTCACAGAGGGCTGAGTGATACTAGCAATAACAGCATTGTAAGAGGGGGACAGTTGAACCCGGAGGCCTCCACCCCTGTTTAATGATGGACGGTTTCTTTTCACAAAGATGGCCTCCTTTACTCCTCTCTCAAACCATCGTTCCTCTCTATCAAGGATGTGAACATCTTCATCCTTGAAAGAGTGACCGCTGGCGTGGAGATGAGTGTAGACTGCAGAGTCCTGACCTGATGATGTTGATCTTCTGTGCTGGGCCATCCTTTTGGCCAGTGGCTGTTTAGTTTCCCCGATATAAGACTGATCACAGCCCTCCTGACACTGAACAGCATACACAATATTACTCTGTTTGTGCCGGGGGACTGGATCTTTGGGATGAACCAGTCTTTGCCGTAATGTATTTTGGGGTTTAAAAGCCACTGGGACGTTGTGTTTAGAGAATAAACGTCTCAATGTCTCTGAAACTCCCGCAACATACGGAATGACCACTGGTCTGGGTCTGGGTTCCTTCTTTTCACCTGATGGCTGGCTGGAGTCCTGTTTGGGTTTCTTCTCTGCTTTCAGGAAGGCCCAGTTAGGATATCCACATTTCCCTAGAGCCTGTTTTGTGTGTGATTTCTCCTTCTGTCTGGCTCCTAAGTTAGTGGGGACGCTGTCTGCTCTGTGATACAGAGTCCTGATGACTCCTAACTTGTGCTCCAGAGGGTGATGGGAGTCGAACTGTAAATACTGGTCTGTGTGGGTGGGTTTGCGGTACACATCAGTTTGCAAATTTCCTCTATCAGAAACTGAGACCTCACAGTCCAAGAAAGCCAACCTGTCATTTTTTACATCTTCTCGTGTGAACTTGATATATTTATCCACAGAGTTGATGTGATCAGTGAATCACATCAACTCTGTGGATAAATATATCAAGTTCACACGAGAAGATGTAAAAAATGGCAGGTTGGCTTTCTTGGACTGTGAGGTCTCAGTTTCTGATAGAGGAAATTTGCAAACTGATGTGTACCGCAAACCCACCCACACAGACCAGTATTTACAGTTCGACTCCCATCACCCTCTGGAGCACAAGTTAGGAGTCATCAGGACTCTGTATCACAGAGCAGACAGCGTCCCCACTAACTTAGGAGCCAGACAGAAGGAGAAATCACACACAAAACAGGCTCTAGGGAAATGTGGATATCCTAACTGGGCCTTCCTGAAAGCAGAGAAGAAACCCAAACAGGACTCCAGCCAGCCATCAGGTGAAAAGAAGGAACCCAGACCCAGACCAGTGGTCATTCCGTATGTTGCGGGAGTTTCAGAGACATTGAGACGTTTATTCTCTAAACACAACGTCCCAGTGGCTTTTAAACCCCAAAATACATTACGGCAAAGACTGGTTCATCCCAAAGATCCAGTCCCCCGGCACAAACAGAGTAACATTGTGTATGCTGTTCAGTGTCAGGAGGGCTGTGATCAGTCTTATATCGGGGAAACTAAACAGCCACTGGCCAAAAGGATGGCCCAGCACAGAAGATCAACATCATCAGGTCAGGACTCTGCAGTCTACACTCATCTCCACGCCAGCGGTCACTCTTTCAAGGATGAAGATGTTCACATCCTTGATAGAGAGGAACGATGGTTTGAGAGAGGAGTAAAGGAGGCCATCTTTGTGAAAAGAAACCGTCCATCATTAAACAGGGGTGGAGGCCTCCGGGTTCAACTGTCCCCCTCTTACAATGCTGTTATTGCTAGTATCACTCAGCCCTCTGTGAATAGCAAACAACCATCAGGGTGCTAATGATCCATTGTTAGGCTGATGGCCCTCCTTGATCATGTGAGCAACTGGTTTCAGGCTGTCATCAGCCAACTGGTTGTGCAACACTGTGGGAGGGTGCTATTTATAAGACTGAGCTGAACACAGCAACTCAGACTGAGGAAGTCTTTCGGACGAAAGACGAAACGTTTCTACATTTTTTTTGCTTTGTTTTGTTTTATTTTTTGAATGTCCAGAGGACCAGACTTAGCTTTTTTAGATTTGTGAACTCTTTATAATTTTCTATAGTTCTGCAAAACTATGACCTAAAACATCATCAGATCTTCATACAAGTCCTAAAAGTAGACAAAGAGAACCCAGTTAAACTAACAAGACTAAAATATTATACTTGTTCATTTATGTAGTGATGAAAATGATCCAATACTACATATTTGTGAGTGGTAAAAGTATGTGACCCTCTAGGATTATCAGTTAATTTGAAGGTGAAATTAGAGTCAGATGTTTTTAAACGGTGATGATGATCAGGTGTGAGTGGACACCCTGTTTGATTTAAAGAACGGGATCTATCAAAGTCTGATCTTCTCAACATGTTTGTAGAAGTGGATCATGGAGGAACAAAGGAGATTTCTGAGGAGCTCAGAAAAACAGTTGTTGATGCTCATCAGACTGGAAAATGTTAAAAAACATCTGTAAAGAGTTTGGACTCCACCAATCCACAGTCACACAGATTGTGAACAAATGGAGGAAATTGAAACCATTGTTACCTCCCCAGGAGTGGTGGACCAACAAACATCACTCCAAGGTGTTGAATAGTGGGCGAGGTCACAAAGGAGCCCAGGGTAACTTCTAACAACTGAAGGCCTCTCACATTAATGTTCATGAGTCCACCACCAGGAGAACACTGAACAATAATGATGTGCATGGCAGTGTTGAAGGAGAAAGCCACTGCTCTCCAAAAAGAACATGGCTACTCGTCTGCAGTTTGACAAAGATCACGTGGACAAGCCAGAAGACTGTTGAAGAATGTTCTGTGGACAGATGTGACCAAAATAGAACGTTTTGGTTTAAACGAAAAGTGTTATGTTTGGAGAAAGGAAGACTGCATTCCTATACAAGAACATTATCCAATCTGGGAAACATGGTGTGGTGGTTGTATCATGGTCTGGGCCTGTTTTGCTGCATCTTGGCCAGGACAGCTTGATAGAACGATGAATTCTGAATGATATCAGAGACTCCACAGGAAAATGTCAGAACATCTGTCCATGAACTGAAGCTCAAGAGAAGGTGGGTCATGCAGTAAGACGATGACCCTCAGCACACAAGTGGTTCTACCAAAGAATGGTTCAAGAAGAATACAGTTCATGTTTTGGAATGACCAAATCAAAGTCCCGATCTTAATCCAATCCAGATGTTGTGGAAGGACCTGAAGCAGCTGTTAATGTGAGGAAACCACCAACATCCAGAGGTGAAGATGTTCTGTACGGAGGAATGGAGAAAACTCCTCCGAGGTGTGCAGGACTGATCAACAGTTACCAGAAACATTTGGTTGAGGGGGGGGGTAACACTAGATACTGAAAGCATAGGTTCACATACTTTTACCACTCACAAATATGTAATATTGGATCATTTTCCTCAATAAATAAATGAGCAAGTATAATATGTTTGTCTCATTTGTTTAACTGGGTTCTCTTTATCCACTTTTAGGACTTGTGTGAAAATCTGATGATGTTTTAGGTCATATTAATGCAGAAATATAGAAAATTATAAAGAGTTCACAAAGTTTAAAGCACCACAGTACACTTGCATTTAGTGGAGGGAGGATTGATTTGAATATCAGTATTATTTTTACTTCCTTAATGAGTAGTAGTATTTGTAGTAACAAATTATTTGTGCAAGTTTAAAGTGAGCATAACCATGTTGCAGACTTGTCTTTGGGATGCTGCTTTCAATCTAAAATCTGCTGGATGTTTTCTCTCAGAGCACTTTTAACTGACTACTAATTCATATACATTACCAATGAGCAGTATGGACAGTTCTATCAGTGCCTGCAGACATGTGTTCCTGAATACAGTTTATATAAAAGCATGTGAAGTGAACACTCAGCACTGTACCTCGTATGAGTGATGTAATCCCTAGCCTGGTAACAAAGACATTATCCAGCTCCTCGCTGCCGGTAAACAGTTCAGCAACCACGTACAGGTTAGGACACTCTCTTCTGGCCACATCCAGCATGAACTGGTCAAAGCAAAGTGCCAGAAGAAATGCAGGGAAGAGTACGAAGCACAAACACACACGTACACACACACATACAAAGAGTGATGTAAAGGAGATGAAGCCAGTTGGTGAGAACAGACCTCAAAGTGAAAAAAAGCACAGCATGCAGTGAAATAGTTTTAAAGGAAAAAACAAACGAGATGTTTGGGGATTTGGGGCATGGGAAGGTAAAATGCAGTAAGATGCAGAGTGAAAAAAACAGAGAAAACAAACCATTAGTTCACATGTGCATACCTCGTATAAGGCTGGTAATTCCCAGCTGGTTAACAAACACATTGTCAATGAGCTCACTGCCTGTAAAGAGCTCTGCTATCACATACAGATTGGGTCTGACCGCTCTGGCTGCATCTAGCATGGCCTGCTCCATCAGCATCACAGACAGAGAAAGGAATACAAGGCTGCTGTTAGAATGGAGACGTCCAAATTACAATCACATGGTCTTCTCATGTCTGAAGCCCCAACTACACTACTACTGATATTTTTTTGCATTGTTTATCATTTTTCTTTGTCCACACATTCAAACAAAAACGCTCGACGACATCCACATTTTAGACATATTAATTTACACAGAGAACATTTGTAGATTGATAGAATGCCCCCTCAACAAGTGCAGCTCTTGTTTTCTTTGATACCGTTTATGGTTTCCTCTCAGTTATTAACCGTTTCAGCACACATTTAGTTTAATGTTGACAGGATCAGGACAAAGAGCAATGCAGAAAAAAAATGAGCAAAACAACTCCATAATTATTTTGATTTCTAAAGCTGATAAGTTCCTCATCTTTAGTTAACAACAAGACATTAAAAACTATTTTAAGAAATAAAATATTGGAATCAATATCTGACACTGGTACATTGAATCTCTGTTTATTTAGTTTGTGTATGTAAGGTAAAAAATCTTCAGCTGATCCAAAATGCTAGAGTCAGAGTTTTGATGATAGGAGAGATCATATCTCTCCAGTTTTAGCTTCTCTCCACTGGCTCCTTGTCAAATTCAGAAAATAATTCAAACTCTTACTTCTAACCTACAAAGCTCTCAACAACCTAGCTCCATCTTATATTACAGTTCTTATTGTTCCATATTTTCCTAACAGAGCACTTTGTTCTCAGACTGCAGGTTTACTTGTGGTTCCTAGAGTTCCCAAAAGCAGAATGGGAGGAAGATCTTTCAGTTCTCAAATGGAAATGGATGGACTGTACTTATATAGCACCTTTCTATCTAATAAAGACACTCAAAGCTCTTTACAACACAATCTGTGTCCTCATTTACCCATTCATACAGCACTCTACTAGAACTGTACAGTACAAAGCTAACTGAACAAATCATTCTAAAGAGACTAATCAGAGTTTTATCACATTCATACACTGATGGGACACACATCGGAGGCAATGAGGGGTTCAGTGTCTTGCCCATGGACACTTCGACATGTGACTGCTGGTGGATTCAAACCCCCAACTCTTGCATTGGAGGACGACTGCTCTAACCACTCAGCCACAGCCGCCCCATTATCAGGCTCCTGTCTTGTGGAACAAACTTCCAGTTGTCCAGTTTTAAGACTTTCCTGTCTGATAAAGCCTATAGGGTTTATGGAGCTATCCCTTAGTTATGCTTAGGCTGCTCGAGGACATATTGACCACATTCTCTCACTCTGCTGCTGTCTTTACTTGCTCTACTATAATTGTTTGTATTTGTAATTATTTATATCTTAGCATGTGTTTTTTGTCTTTCCACCTATACAAAGTACACCTGGAAATGTCCTTTTGAGTTTGTCAATTGTCTTTTATATCAATTGTCTTTTTTTATTGTATGTGAATGTTTTTGTACAGTGCCCTGAGACGACTTCTGTTGGTACTTGGAACTACAGAAATAAAGTGAATTGAATTGAATTAAAAACACTGCAGACATTTTTTTTTTAAAGATCCAGAATAGTGTTGATTGGTCCAAAAATTAAAATGTGAGATAAACATGTTTCCTGTAAAAGTCTTTGAACACACAAATGGGTGAAAATTCAAAGAAAACCTAAATGTATCATGTAATGTGGTCCGTGGCTTTGTTCTATACCTCAGCAACATGTAAAGGTGTGGAGTGGCAGTTATCCAGTCTGACCCCATGGAAATATTTAGCTGTGGTTTCAGTGTATTTTTGCATGTGGGCCCACAGGTAGGGACAATCTTCAGGTCCATTGCCATAGCGAAGTTTGACACTGTCACCCCAGCAGATCAGCTCCCGACGCAAGTACACATTTGAGCCTATAAAGAAAACATACATTTTATTGGGGCAAGAATTAATATGTTTTTAAATCACATACAAACTAGAATTACATTAAACTGCAGCCGTGTGAAACCATTCAATATCCAGTATCAATGTTTTTTCATGTTCTACCTGGTTCAGCAAAGTTACGTAGTGGATCATCACCCATCACCCAACCGTTGTGAGCCAAGAAGTGGCAAATCTTGTCTGGATGGTCCAGCAGCTCCAGCTCTTGCTCAAAAGTCATTTCTTCATATGGGAAGGTGAAATACCTGAAATAAAGAAAAATTACCAAACATGATGCCTCATTTATCACAACCCAGTAATTATCAGTCTTTGTATCATTCTCTGACTTAGTCATTACTGTGGATTCATATTCATATTTTCCAAACAAGAACATGGTTAATCTAGTTGTCTGTGTTTATTATTAGTCCTCATATAATTAAAACTTCAAATATCACTGTACAAATTCACCCTGTTTTTTTAACTAAGATAAAATAAAACTTCAGTTGTGTGTAAAATAAATGTGTTGTCAAACTGAGTCGAAAAAAAGCACAGAATGCTGTGCAAAAGACATGAACATATTGATTGTTGCTATAATTTACTTTTTTTTTAAATCCAAGTCAAAATAATTAGATTTGTTTTTGAACACACACACACACACACACACACAAAAAGATAAGAACAAAATCCCCTCCAACACTGGATCAGTCACACATACATAAATGACCTAAACAGAGGTGACGTGTGATTCTGCTCTTTGATTTGATTTGATGTTTATTCATTCATTTTAAAAGAACAATACAAGACAGTTTCATCAGATACAAGAATACAAGTAGGATAAAATGAAGGGAGCAGAAAGAAGATGAAATCTTATTATATCTGCCCCTTATTTCACAGTTTGTTCAACCAATGATAACCTTCAAGCAACATCACAGAATGAATAATTCTACTTATTTTTCTAACTGTAATACATAAACTAGATCACAAAATGAATAATTCTACTTAATTTTTCTAACTGTAATACACAAACTACATCACCCATAATTCTACTTAATTTTCTAACTGTGATACACAAACTACATCACAAAATGAATAATTCTACTTAATTTTTCTAACTAATACACAATTTTTCTAACTAATACACAAACTACATCACACTTAATTTTTTTTTCTACTTAATTTTCCTATTTTTTTATTATTTTTTTTTAACTTAATTTTCCTAACTGTAATACACAAACTAGATCATAAAATGAATAATTCTACTTAATTTTTCTAACTGTAATACTCAAACTAAAAGATGGCACAACATCAAGATGTTCACAAAATGAATAATTCTACTTAATATTCCTAACTGTAATACACAAAATACATCACAAAAATGAATAATTCTACTTAATTTTTCTAACTGTAATACACAAACTGCTTCACAAAATGACTAACTCTACTTAATTTTTCTAACTGTAATACACAAACGCACTAAGCTACATCATAATTACAACATAGGTGTAATACACAAACACGCAAGGTTACATCATATATAGTTTTTGAGCAAGTCCTTTTTGACCTTTTTCTTAAATGTATGCATTGATTTTTCATTTTTAACATCACTCTCCAGAGCATTCCACAATCGAACTCCCTGAATTGAGGTAGACCGTCCCTTTAAGCTGGTTCTGAATTGTGGTTTGATGAATATCTCTGTCCCTTTGAGATTGTAATAACTTTGTCTTTTTATAAAGTTTCTTTGGATATTTAAAGGTAATGTGTTATTATGAGCCCTATACATAACTGATAAAATACTATATTCTACCAATTCCTGGAATTTCAATAAGTTTAGCTGAAGAAACAAAGTGTTTGATGGGTGACTGAAATGTTTTCTGGTGATTACTCTTACAGCTCTCTTTTGTAAAATAAAAACAGGCTTTGTAATAGTTTTGCACGCTTTTCCCCAAACCTCAATACAATAGATTAAATGTGGAGCAATGATTGTGTTATACAACATATGTAAAACTTTATCAATTAAAAAATCCCTGACTTTATACAGTACTGCAATTGATCTAGCTATTTTTTTTAAATGGAATTTACATGATGTTTCCACGTCAGTTTGTCATCAATGATAACACCCAGAAACTTCACTTCACTCACTTTACAGATCACAACATCTTCAATTTCAAATGGATCGTCATCAACAATTCTCTTTTTGTTACTGAATATCATGTAATTAGTTTTATCTAAATTCAAAGATAATTTGTTTAATTTAAACCAAGTTTGTATTTTTATAAATTCTGTTTTCATCATATCCAAAATCTGTTTTATGTCATTACCCGAACAGAAAAATGTGGTGTCATCGGCAAAAAGAACACATTTAAGTAGTCCTGACACATTTACCAAGTCATTCACATATAAAATAAATAACTTTGGTCCAAGCACAGAACCCTGAGGAACTCCACAAGTGATATCACGGAGGTCAGATCTAACATCATTTATTTGCACAAACTGTTTCCTGTCTTTCAAATAGCTAGATACCCACTGTAATGCTGGTCCTCTAATACCATATTTATTTAGTTTTTCAAGGAGAATGGTGTGGTCAATGGTATCAAATGCTTTTTTTAGATCAACAAAAACACTAACACAGTACTGTTTATGATCGACAGCATTAGTTATTTGTTCCATTAAATCCATGAGAGCCATTGACGTAGAGTTTTTTTCTCTAAACCCATATTGACTGCTACTTAAAATATTTTGTTTATCAATAAATTGATCCAATCTGGTCACAAATAGTTTTTCTAGAATTTTTGAGAACTGTGGTAATAAGGATATTGGCCTATAATTATTGAATACACATTTATCACCATTTTTAAAAAGAGGAATTACCTTTGCTACTTTCATGTTATCTGGAAATATTCCTGTTGAAAAAGATAAATTGCATATATATGTAAATGGTTCAATAACATAACTTATTATTTCTTTTACGAACATCATATCCATGTCCACCCAGTCTTTTGATCTCTTGTCTGAGAGATTTTTTACCATTTTCATAATTTCCTCTTTGTTAGTTCCACTAAGAAAAATACTGTTGGTGCAACTTTTAATTGAATGACACACCTTATTATCTACTTTTGGTATTTTAGCTGCAAGGCTTGATCCAATATTTACAAAATATTGATTAAATTCATTTACGATATCATTCTCATCATGTATTTCTTTGTCATCTTTCACAAAATATTTTGCAATGTTCGTTTTTGCTTTATGACTTTTTAGAACATCATTTATTACTCGCCATGTTGTTTTAGTGTCACCATTGCTCTTGTTTAATAAATCACTATAGTATTCTTTCTTGCATCTTCTTATAATCATTACCAATTTATTTTTATATTTTTTATATTTTTCTTCAGCTTGTTGTGTTCTCGTTTTTAAGAAACATAAATACAAGTTATTTTTTTTTTTACAAGCATTTCTCAACCCTTTAGTCATCCAAGGTTGGTCAACAATATTTCTTTTTCTACGATTTCTTTGCACACAATTCTTTTCATACAGAGCTTCTAAAATGTTCATAAATTCATCATATGATCTGTTAACATCATCAATATACACGTCCTTCCAGTTTTGCTTCTGTAAATCATCTTTTAATTGATCCATAGCTTTTTTTGATGTGTTTATTATTTTTTTCTTAATTGTAACTTCTTTTGTAATGTTTTGATCATTTCTGTAGATAGTGAAAACTGGTAAATGATCACTTAAATCAGTTGTTAAGATACCACCTGTCATATCCCCATTTGTTATATTTGTGAAAATGTTGTCAATTATCGTAGCACTATGAGTTGTAATTCTTGTTGGTTTTGATATTAACGGATAAAGATTTAAACTATACATTGAATTTAGAAATGTGCTGATGTTATTTGAATCTGTTTTATTTCCCAGGTCAATATTAAAGTCTCCACACAAGAAAACTTTTTTATTTAAACTCTTTTCCAGTAGTTGTATGATTTTATCGGTGAATATTTCTATATTTGATCCTGGTGATCGATATACACAACTTATGGATATGTTTTTAGCATTTTCGTTTAATATTTCTATTGTTATTATTTCCATAAGATTGTCAACAATTATTGACATTTCTTTAATTATTCTACACTTTATTTCATTTTTGACAAATAGAGCTACTCCTCCACCTTTTTTATTGTTTCTGTTTAAATGATATAATTCATATCCTTCGATGTGAACGTTATTTTTGTTTTCATCATTAAGCCATGTCTCTGACAGTGCTATTAATGTAAAAGTTCTGTTTAACTGTTTTAAATAATCTGTTATTTTGGATATATTTGCATTTATACTTCTACTATTGATGTGAATAATAGAGAGATCTCCATTTGTTATATTGATGTCATTAAACTTTTCTTCATTATAGTATTCACAGTCTTTTATAGCAGGATAAAAGTTTGCATCAACCATATCTTCAACATTATATATTTTAAATTCTGAGTCTTCGTTTGTTGCTGTCATGTTTTAATGTATTTGTTTGTTTGTTCATTTTTGTCAATTTTTGTGCATGTTTTAATGTATTTGTTTGTTTNAATATCATGTAATTAGTTTTATCTAAATTCAAAGATAATTTGTTTAATTTAAACCAAGTTTGTATTTTTATAAATTCTGTTTTCATCATATCCAAAATCTGTTTTATGTCATTACCCGAACAGAAAAATGTGGTGTCATCGGCAAAAAGAACACATTTAAGTAGTCCTGACACATTTACCAAGTCATTCACATATAAAATAAATAACTTTGGTCCAAGCACAGAACCCTGAGGAACTCCACAAGTGATATCACGGAGGTCAGATCTAACATCATTTATTTGCACAAACTGTTTCCTGTCCTTCAAATAGCTAGATACCCACTGTAATGCTGGTCCTCTAATACCATATTTATTTAGTTTTTCAAGGAGAATGGTGTGGTCAATGGTATCAAATGCTTTTTTTAGATCAACAAAAACACTAACACAGTACTGTTTATGATCGACAGCATTAGTTATTTGTTCCATTAAATCCATGAGAGCCATTGACGTAGAGTTTTTTTCTCTAAACCCATATTGACTGCTACTTAAAATGTTTTGTTTATCAATAAATTGATCCAATCTGGTCACAAATAGTTTTTCTAGAATCTTTGAGAACTGTGGTAATAAGGATATTGGCCTATAATTATTGAATACACATTTATCACCATTTTTAAAAAGAGGAATTACCTTTGCTACTTTCATGTTATCTGGAAATATTCCTGTTGAAAAAGATAAATTGCATATATATGTAAATGGTTCAATAACATAACTTATTATTTCTTTTACGAACATCATATCCATGTCCACCCAGTCTTTTGATCTCTTGTCTGAGAGATTTTTTACCATTTTCATAATTTCCTCTTTGTTAGTTCCACTAAGAAAAATACTGTTGGTGCAGCTTTTAATTGAATGACACACCTTATTATCTACTTTTGGTATTTTAGCTGCAAGGCTTGATCCAATATTTACAAAATATTGATTAAATTCATTTACGATATCATTCTCATCATGTATTTCTTTGTCATCTTTCACAAAATATTTTGCAATGTTCGTTTTTGCTTTATGACTTTTTAGAACATCATTTATTACTCGCCATGTTGTTTTAGTGTCACCATTGCTCTTGTTTAATAAATCACTATAGTATTCTTTCTTGCATCTTCTTATAATCATTACCAATTTATTTTTATATTTTTTATATTTTTCTTCAGCTTGTTGTGTTCTCGTTTTTAAGAAACATAAATACAAGTTTTTTTTTTTTTACAAGCATTTCTCAACCCTTTAGTCATCCAAGGTTGGTCAACAATATTTCTTTTTCTACAATTTCTTTGCACACAATTCTTTTCATACAGAGCTTCTAAAATGTTCATAAATTCATCATATGATCTGTTAACATCATCAATATACACGTCCTTCCAGTTTTGCTTCTGTAAATCGTCTTTTAATTGATCCATAGCTTTTTTTGATGTGTTTATTATTTTTTTCTTAATTGTAACTTCTTTTGTAATGTTTTGATCATTTCTGTAGATAGTGAAAACTGGTAAATGATCACTTAAATCAGTTGTTAAGATACCACCTGTCATATCCCCATTAGTTATATTTGTGAAAATGTTGTCAATTATCGTAGCACTATGAGTTGTAATTCTTGTTGGTTTTGATATTAACGGATAAAGATTTAAACTATACATTGAATTTAGAAATGTGCTGATGTTATTTGAATCTGTTTTATTTCCCAGGTCAATATTAAAGTCTCCACACAAGAAAACTTTTTTATTTAAACTCTTTTCCAGTAGTTGTATGATTTTATCGGTGAATATTTCTATATTTGATCCTGGTGATCGATATACACAACTTATGGATATGTTTTTAGCATTTTCGTTTAATATTTCTATTGTTATTATTTCCATAAGATTGTCAACAATTATTGACATTTCTTTAATTATTCTACACTTTATTTCATTTTTGACAAATAGAGCTACTCCTCCACCTTTTTTATTGTTTCTGTTTAAATGATATAATTCATATCCTTCGATGTGAACGTTATTTTTGTTTTCATCATTAAGCCATGTCTCTGACAGTGCTATTAATGTAAAAGTTCTGTTTAACTGTTTTAAATAATCTGTTATTTTGGATATATTTGCATTTATACTTCTACTATTGATGTGAATAATAGAGAGATCTCCATTTGTTATATTGATGTCATTAAACTTTTCTTCATTATAGTATTCACAGTCTTTTATAGCAGGATAAAAGTTTGCATCAACCATATCTTCAACATTGTATATTTTAAATTCTGAGTCTTCGTTTGTTGCCGTCATGTTTTAATGTATTTGTTTGTTTGTTCATTTTTGTCAATTTTTGTGTATGAACATGTGATAGTGATTGGTGATTTGTCATTTTTGAGCTCATTTAAATGTGTCTAAGTCTTTCAGATCTTTTATTATTTTAGCTTGAGAATTTTCATGTACTTTGATCCAGATGTTTCCGTTTCTTGTCCAAGTTTTTTTTATTTTTCCATTCTTTTTCAACCACCTTGCTGCATGTGCAATGTTTGCGTTTTTTTTAGTTAGGTGTTCATTCATGAAGACCTCAGTTTTTGCGAGTTTCTTTGACTGCATCATTACCCTGTTTCTTTGATTCCTTCCAATGAATCTCACGACTACTGATGGTTTATTTTTGTTAACTCTATTGGGCAGTGTGTAACAGGTGGAAATGTCATCACGTTTAATGTCAATGTCTTTGCCATTTAAGAAAGTGACTACCTGATTCTCCAGAGACTGCAGTTGTTCTGGTGGTCCGTCTTCAGTCGTGGTAACGTCTGCAGTTACTTCTGAATATGTTCGGCGTTTAACCTCGAGTCCAGAAATGACCATGTTCTCGCCTCTTATGTATTGTTCCATGTCCTCACACTTTTGTTCCAATTGAGCTAATCGTTCTTCTCTGATGACCTCCTGAGCTTTCATTTGTTTCATCTCCTCTACCAGTTGATTAAAGTTTTTTTGCTCAGCTCTCAGACTTGTAAGTTCCTCAGTGAGAACGTTTACTGCATTTTTCAATTCCTCCATTAACTCCAGATTTTTATCCACCGATTTTTTACTCGCCGACTCCTGTCTCTGCGGCTCCGTTTTCTTTGTTTTCCCAGGACTCATCTCGCCTGCTTCTTCTGGTCTGGATACAGAAATTCACTGTTCCACAGCAACTCGCTCGCCGATCTGCTCCCGTACACAGCAACTCGTTCGCTGCTCTGCTCCCGTCCACAGCAACTCGCTCGCTGCTCTGCTCATGTCCAACAGTAACCAGCTTGCTTCCCGTCCAACAGCAACTCGATCGTTGCTCTGCATCCGTTTTCAGCAACTCGCTCGCTGTCCTGCTCCCGTCCAACAGCAACTCACTCGTTGCTCTGCTCACGTACAATCAGCTTGCTGCACTGTTCCCGTCCAACAGCAACCGGCTTGTTGCTCTGCTCACGTCAAGCAGCAATCAGCTTGCTGCACTGTTCCCGTCCAACAGCAACCAGCTTGTTGCTCTGCTCATGTCAAGCAGCAACCAGCTTGTTTCTCTGCTCCCGTCCAACAGCAACTCACTCGTTGCTCTGCTCACGTCCAACAACAACCAGCTTGTTGCTCTGCTCACGTCAAGCAGCAATCAGCTTGCTGCACTGTTCCCGTCCAACAGCAACCAGCTTGTTGCTCTGCTCATGTCAAGCAGCAACCAGCTTGTTTCTCTGCTCCCGTCCAACAGCAACTCACTCGTTGCTCTGCTCACGTCCAACAACAACCAGCTTGCTGCACTGCTCCCGTCCGACAGCAACTCGCTCGTTGCTCGTCCAACAGCAACCAGCTTGCTGCTCTGCTCACGTCCAACAGCAACTTACTCGTTGCTCTGCTCACGTCCAACAACAACCAGCTTGTTTCTCTGCTCCCGTCCAACAGCAACTCACTTGTTGCTCTGCTCACGTCCAACAACAACCAGCTTGCTGCACTGCTCCTGTCCGACAGCAATTCGCTTGTTGCTCGTCCAACAGCAACCAGCTTGCTGCTCTGCTCACGTCCACAGCATACAGCTTAGGCAGGTCCTGTCCACCAGCAACCAGTTCAGTTCAGCTCAGCTCAGCTCTCGTCCATCTGGGGCCTGGATGTAATTTATTGTCCCACAGCAGCACTCCAATGCCTCTCTGGCCTCACCAGTTCACAGACTACAGATTTTCAGCCCGTAGCAACAATCCCCCCCAAAAAAATTTTTAAATTAAAAAAATTGCCTTTAAAAAAAATCTGTGTATTCTGAAACAAAACGGATTTTTAGCTCAACTAAAAGCCTTAAATATTAAAAATTTTGAATGCATTTTCAAAGTTGTTTAATTGCTAAATGATTAAACCAGTATTGAAGCTGTAAGAAATCCAGTCTTAAAACGTTAAGCCCTGGAATATTTAGATTAAAACTGCGAGTAACCAGAAAAATCTCAAACTAAACATGGAAGGAGTTTAAATTTACTAAAGCGGCCCAGCACGGAGTCCGCTATCGGAGTGTAGGGGAACACCTCACCTCAGAGACACATCACCTCATTTTAAATATTATTCATGTGTTTTGTGTTTGAAACTGTTAAAACAAGATTAATCTATTCCCTTTGGAATGAAAAGACATATTTTATTCAGTCTCAGCTCACAAACTTCTCAATTTGACACTAAAAATTAAGAGACTGTCACTGTGTTAACTTCATGGCAACATGAACTCCTTTTCTCATGAAACGGACAGACTGTTTTAATGAGAGCTGTGTTCAACTGACCTCAGAGTTTCTAAAACATCTGAACTGGCTACGCTGATAACTTGCCTTATCGAAAAGGAGTATAACTCCCAGAGACTCGTTCTCATGAAGATAAAACTACAAGAAGCCTTTGTTCAAACTGACATTCCTTTTTACAAGAGATGGACAGTTGACAACGACACCGTTTGGTTAAAAATATTGCATGTTATTAATTCAAAGATGTCATTTCTGTTTATTTCATGCTGAATGTTTATTCATGAAATGTGTGTTTTAAGTAATCTTTCTGTAAGATAATACATTTGTCTTATTTTCTCTTTAAAAGGAAAACTTTAAGGCAGAAAACAGGACGTTAGATTTATAAACACAAGCAAAAGTTAAAACCACACCTCTCGAGGTGAATCCATCTTATCTGTTTTACAAACAGTTAAGTTTCACTTCGACTGGCACTTGTACTTTGATTTGCACTTCGACTTGTACTGCTTCACTTCGACTACTTCATCACTTCTAAGAAAGCAGTACTTCTGAGAGAAACCTTCTGAGAGAGAAGCAGCAGCTTCTGAACTTCTTCAGGAAAACAACTTCATGGAAGACACAAAAACATGGCAGGTTGGCTTTCTTGGACTGTGAGGTCTCAGTTTCTGATAGAGGAAATTTGCAAACTGAGGTGTACCACAAACCGACTCACACAGACCAGTATTTACAGTTTGACTCCCATCACCCTCTGGAGCACAAGTTAGGAGTCATCAGGACTCTGTACCACAGAGCAGACAGCGTCCCCACTAACTCAGGAGCCAGACAGAAGAGAAATCACACACAAAACAGGCTCTAGAGAAATGTGGATATCCTAACTGGGCCTTCCTGAAAGCAGAGAAGAAACCCAAACAGGACTCCAGCCAGCCATCAGGTGAAAAGAAGGAACCCAGACCCAGACCAGTGGTCATTCCAGATGTTGCGGGAGTTTCAGAGACATTGAGACGTTTATTTTCTAAACACAACGTCCCAGTGGCTTTTAAACCCCAAAATACATTACGACAAAGACTGGTTCATCCCAAAGATCCAGTCCCCCGGCACAAACAGAGTAATATTGTGTATGTTGTTCAGTGTCAGGAGGGCTGTGATCAGTCTTATATCGGGGAAACTAAACAGCCACTGGCCAAAAGGATGGCCCAGCACAGAAGATCAACATCATCAGGTCAGGACTCTGTGGTCTACACTCATCTCCAGGCCAGAGGTCACTCTTTCAGGGATGAAGATGTTCACATCCTTGATAGAGAGGAACGATGGTTTGAGAGAGGAGTAAAGGAGGCCATCTTTGTGAAAAGAAACCGTCCATCATTAAACAGAGGTGGAGGCCTCCGGGTTCAACTGTCCCCCACTTACAATGCTGTTATTGCTAGTATCACTCAGCCCTCTGTGAATAGCAAACAACCATCAGGGTGTTAACGATCCATCGTCAGGCTGATGGTCCTCCTTGATCATGTGAGCAGCTGGTTTCGGCTGTCATCAGCCAACTGGTTGATCCACTGTGGGAGGGTGCTATTTATAAGACTGAGCTGAACTCAGCTTCTCAGACTGAGGAAGTCTTTCGGACGAAAGACGAAACGTTTCTACAGTTTTTTTGCTTTGTTTTGTTTTGTTTTTTGAATGTCCAGAGGACCAGACTTAGCTTTTTTGGATTTTTCTACCTGGATTATTGAGCATGCATCAGGGTATTCATGGAAGACAACTTAATCCTTTGAGCAGAGACGAGAGGAGAAACCGGTTTCTGCACTGAAACTCAGAGAATACTTCCTACATCCTAGGAAGAAAGAAACGAGATGGGACAGAGCCAGCACCTTCCCAGAGTGAACTGTGAGTAATCCATCCAGAACAGTTATCCATTAAACCAGGTCCAGAGGACTAGTCAAGGTAACTCGGGAGATTTAGCAAATTACGAGCTACCCGATCTGCACCCATCCTGCCTGGTATCTCCGGAAACTGTTCACTGGAGGACAATGCATGATTTCATCTATTTGCTGGTGACCCTACATCACAACTTATCAGACCTACTTAGCTCACGTCACACAATTTAACCTTACTTCACAATAACAGCACATTAAACTCAGAGTTCAGCTTAGAAACAAACAGTCCTAAGTCTGCCTTTAAGTTTAATCTATTTTACTCATCAAAGCCTTTTGATGTTCAGTCAATTTTGTCATGCATATATAATCACAGACTCTTATTTTTTTAATAAAATACATAAAATCAACTGAATTTGTGATTATTTTGGCACATATGTGTGTGTTAATTGATTAGATGCCCTTTAAACATGAGAAAAGAACTCACATTATTTTGGGGTAAATGAGACAGATTTTTCCTCTCTTAGGAAGGGGGTGCCCACACACGAGGTTATTTGCATATTACATGCATAATTTTATGAGCTTATTTCATAACTGATCATTAAAAATTTATTTACAACCCCATTATCCTCTACAGGAGTGAAAGTTAACAGAAAACATTCAATTTTAAGCCGTCACAAAACTAAGTCTAACTCATCTACCTCATCATCCTGTGGTCTAACTCATTATCCTGTGGTCTAACTCATCATCCTGTGGTCTAACTCATCATCCTGTGGTCTAACTCATCATCCTGTGGTCTAACTCATCATCCTGTGGTCTACCTCATCATCCTGTGGTCTAACTCATTATCCTGTGGT
>JBBPBX010040269.1:0-12470 GCA_038048925.1 Garcialebias charrua
GTTATTACTCTCCTATGTCCTCCACTCATTTCGTAAAAAAAAAAGAGTTTATATTTCTTTACATTATATTTGGGAGGTTTCTTTTTTCTCTTCGACTTGGGAGCTCTCACTCTATGCTGCCATCTTGTTCCACGTCAGCCCGGAAGTTCCCCCCTTTTTGATTTTAATTATGTTTTTGCACTTATACATTTTTTCAACTGTTCCCAGTTGTGCTTCAACATGATTTATCATCTACTTCGTTGGAGTCAACCATGTCAGAAAGCTCATCTGTGTCCGTTTCTGGAGACTCCTTGCTAGCATCCTCTTGATTCATCTGGTTCCACAGTGATTGTTCACACAAATGGAGGGACGACAACACATGCTGAACGAGAAGCAGCTAAAGAGGTGTGCAGCTTTTGTAACAAATTATGTAAAATATTACGTACAAAAATATTTTGCTGTTAAACTGATGATGATGAATATTGATGGAAATTCTGACTTTGTCATGTTTAATCTTATAGATGGTGAGAAATGCTCTCCAGGCTAAACCTGGTGAACAAGTTATTTTGGATGAACATGATGAACTGAGAACATTGATGGCACAAGATAAAGGTAAGTCTGGTTAATTTGGCTCTCTTCTCTTTTAAATATGAGTTGTATTATCTGAATGTGTCTGTTATTTTCCCCCTAGGCTGGGACTGTGACCTGTCACGCATTCTGCTGTAGCTTCAACTTCTTCCACCTACCTCCAAAGGCCACAGGAAGAGAGCAAAAATCAGCTCATGTCAAGCTGTGGACCATGTTGTGAGATCTTTACAGGTATGCAAATCGTACCGTATTTTATTCGGTTATTCAGATCCTATATCTTGTGCTGAAGCATTTTCTTATTGGCTTTGTTAGCTATTTGAATGTAGCTGTTCTATATTTCATGATTTTTATTATTTCTCTTTACATTTTGTCAAAGATGGGAGCCAGTGTCGAAACCTTCCTTGGTGGTGTGGAACCAGGACAGCCCTTCCTCCTGTGTGTTGGAGAAAACGAGCAACATCCAAAGATACTAACATCATCATTGATCACAAGACCATCCCCTGCAAGGCACAGAACTCTTGGGGTGCATCTTGTTCATTTCCATAGAGACGTTGCTTGGACTAATACTGCGGACAATGTGGACACTCAGAATGAAGTTAGTGAGCCGTCTACTTCACAGGCAGCCAGTACAAACGTTCCTGTAAGTACTCCACTGTCTACCAACAACAATAATATATTGAACAGGTGTGCCTCTGTTGTTGCACAGTTGCAAACATCGGGTGTTGCTGAGAGCATCGTTCAAGCGATAGGATGTAGAATTGTAATGTTTTTGATTATTGTAAGGTTATTACATGTGTAAAAAAAAAAAAGAAATTTTATATTGGTGAATTGGAATGAAAAGTAATGATATCAAATGTTATTGTTCACTCTTGGACTGTCAAGGATGCAGTTATTTAATAAATGTTTTATTGCAGCTGAATCAATCCAGTGTGTTCTTTTAAAGTATATGTTTGTTGTGTGTTTACCTTTTATTTAAAGGTTCAGTACAGTATGTAATTTCTGGAACATGCTGGAACTTAGGAAACTTTTGAACAGAGACACGTTTCTGGTCCCTCCCCCTCAGAGCCATATATGGCTCTGTTACCCTTGCTCTGTTAAAATTCAAATTCAAGCTCTGTTTTTATTGGCTGGTTACAAACTCTGTTTTTATTGGCTGGTTAACGGCGTGTCACCTTGGCTTTTTAGAAATGCTTTTAGAGAAGCAAGGGGACAATAGTTTTTTCAGAGATTACTTGTCTAAAATCAGTATGTCAGGAGGTAGTGACAGAGTGAAGAAATATGTTAAAAATATATTGTTAGAAAAGTTACATACAGCTCCTTTAACAGCAAAAATAGCTAGGAAATTACAGAGAGGGGAAGAGACCAAGGACCCATTCAAGGAAATTTATTTATTTAATTTAACTGAAATAAAAAAAAATGAGTTGGTAGTAAGTTGTAGGTATTTAGTAATTCTAAGTGGGGTTAAATTTACATCAGTCCACACAAATAAAAAAAAAATAAGTTAACACTAAGCATGGCTAATGAGTTATCTGAACTTTTTTTTTTGTATTGGTTGTACTACTTGATTTAGTACTGCAAACTTAAAAAAGATTAGCTTTTCTTACTCACTAATCTTAAGACTACTTTGCTTAATTTTTTTGAGGCAACGAGTTTGCATACTTTTTTTTAAGTAAGGTCAACTAATTAGATCTTACAGTGAAGTGCTGAGCTCTTGAGTCCTTTAAGCCTTATCTCTGAAAAGTTTTTAGGGTCAAGACAAGCAAAATCAGAGACAAGTTTGGCATTGGTTGCAATATGTATGCATACATGAGTTTATTTTTATTTGTCTATTAAATGTGTTGCTTTAACATTTTTCTGTCTCCTGTTTTCACTTCACCTCATGCATTTCTGCCTCAAGGATAATAAGGACTTGTGTGGATTATTATTATTTTTTTCATTACATAACACAAGTCATCTAAGAGTAAAAGTAAAAACAAAAAATATATAGGCCTACCGGTATTTTAAGCACAGTAAAATGTAAAATTATGAATTAAAATATCTTATTTGTTGGAACTAAGCTGGAAAAAAAACATGATGGTCAATTAATTTGTAAAACATGAGATAAAGTTCTCTTTTAATTTAAATTGTCCTTTGACGTTTGTTTATTTATTGGTCAATTTATATATTTCTGTTTTTATTTCTAATTAGGCTATGTCCGTTTAGGTCCCACTTGACTTTCATGCATGTTTAGTGACATAGTACAACGTTGTGACATTAGCTTAATTTATTATGCTAGTTTTTAATTTATATCATTACCTGTTGCTTCTTCTGTCCGTCTCTTTGAAAAAATGTCTGTAAGCTTTGCACATTTGGCAGCTTCCTCCTGTAGCCTAACGCCTTTCTTTTCTTCAACCTGACTTTTTCAGCTCCACCTGGCCTCTTCCTATCCATTTTTATTGCTAATTAGCAGTTTGGACTCCGCAATGCTCCATCACCTGATGTTTTGGAAAATACTGTGCTTCGCTTCTGGGTTGGACTCAACCAACGGTGAACTTTCAGGGGTGTTTTTTTAATCAAATGGTAGCTCCCAAACTGCCGGCCCAGTGCAGTGCAGTCTCTTAAAGGGATCAGCGCTGCAGCCTCTTAAAGGGAGGGACAAGTCCATTTTGAGCAGATTTATTCAACCGTCATAATTTTCACCGTGCGCCTATCGGCCCATTCATGGAGCGGCCCATCGGGATTTCTCCCGAACTTCCCGATGGCCACTCCGCCCTTGGTTTACAGTCTTGGTCTGACTCACCACTAACATGAATTAACACCAACTGATTCACCTTTGCTTCACCTCACCTGTGTTCAGTTTGAGCACCAAGCCTGATGATGAGAGCCTTCCCTGCTGTCTTCACAGTCTCTGGATTCTAGTCCAGAATGAGGTCATTCAAACTTTTTGAAAACTAATGAAAACACAGGGCTTAGCCTAGACTGTGGGACAGAGGAAAAGTGACAACAATCTTCTGCAGACTTACACCGTGCAGAAAATCTGCTCACCATAGTGGTGACTCTACTTTAAGCTAATTTTTTGCTACTTTAAATGAGCTTTTTGCTACTTTTAGCTAGTGTTTTTGCACATTAGTTTCATTTTAGCTTCTACCTAGTGTTTTGTTTCCTTCAGCTTCAACCCTGTGTTCTGCTTCTTTATAAGACTGAGTTTGTTTTGGCTCCTCTGATGAAGTCTTTTGGATGAAAGACAACAAGTTTCAACAAAAAGAAACCGTCCAGAGGACCTGATGTAACTCTGTCCGATTTTTCTACTTGAATTATCCGGTAAGATGGCGCCCGTGTACATGGCTTGCAATCCACCTCTGCTGACGGTGTTCAGATTTTTTGTGTTTTGTTCGTTTTTCATCGGGGATATAAACATGCTACTGGGGTATGATTGACAACAGCTCCTGGATCTTCGTTTTTCTGCCGCTGATGTTGCTTATTTGGGCCAGTATGAGCGTACCTCTGGATGACCTCCTCTTCCCCTGCTGCTAGTGGACCTGCCTGTTTACCTTCGCTGCGCCCCTCACCAGCCTGCCCGGAGATATCGCTCCAGACAACGGGGAAAACAAGCTGGTCAGCTGGTGAAGCTCAAAGCCCTGCGTGCTGCATCTTCCTCTCCAGCTGATGGTCATGATTTCCATCGCCAGCTTCCTGCGTACCCAGACCAGGTAAACAACGGGAGCTGGCGGCCGGCGTAGCTCACTATTGAAAATCTGCGGCCGCTGGCGCGCGCTCACTCCACCGCTGCTCGGACCACCTTGGATAACATCAATGTGTGTGGTCAACGCAAGATCTGTCTCCAACAAAACTTTCATCCTCAGGGATTACTTTCAATAACACGATTTGGACTTTTTTTTGCATCACAGAGACTTGGATGTCGCCGGGTGAGTCCAGCGCTTTGACGGAATTATTACCACCGAACTGTCTGTATTTTAACGACCCGTGGCCATCAGGTCGTCGTGGTGGTGGATTATTAACAATATTCAAATAAACTTTTGACTGTAAACAACTGACCCTCCCTGTTTCCTGCTCCAGTTTTGAACTGACTGTCTTTGAACTCGGCCATTTGCCTGCGACTTTATGCGCTCTTGCCTACCGTCCACCTCGGTCTAAGGATTTTATTGACAAATTTTCTGATTTCTTGGCTGAAATCACACCCAAATATGATTATGTAGTCATTATTGGTGATTTTAATTTGCACGTGTGCTATCATGAGAAGCCCTTGGTTAAGGATTTTTTTAGATTTATTAGACTAATTTGATCTAAATCAACATGTAAACGGTCCCACCCAAGAGCGCGGACATACACAGGACCTTGTTTTAACTCGTGATGTGACCGTTACTAATCTTGAAATCAGTGACAATGTGTTTTCAGACCACATGCCAGTCTGGTATGTGTTCACCCTCCCCCATCTAACTCCTAAGCCATGCATTCCTGCACGTAGCAGCCAGGCCATTAACCATTTCACTGCCGCACTTTTTACCGCTGTTTACAACTCTGAATTGATAATTCAGCCCCCGGTGTTTCTCTCCACCACTGAGGAGCTGACATCCCAGTTCAACTCTGTCTGTTTAAAGGCTCTGGATCATGTTGCTCCTGTTAAATCTAGAAAACCAAAACTCAGAGTAGAACCTTGGCTGAATGAGGTCACCAAGGCCGTTAGGCACCAATGCAGGAGGGCGGAGCGCAAATGGAGAAAAGACAGGTTGAAGGTCTCTTTTCAAATACTAAAAGAGAGTTGGCGCCATTATCAGAAAGCAGTGAAAACTGCTAAATCCCAATACTTTTCTGATATTGTTGTCTCAAACTCTCACAATCCACGAGTTCTGTTCTCTACCCTAAACTCTGTTCTCCACCTCACTGAACCATCACCCCTGGAAGCCTCGACTGAGCTGTGCGAGAACTTCCTACATTTCTTTTTAGAAAAAATTGCGACCACCCGGGCTCTCATTTCTCCTCCAACTCATGATCCATCCATCTCACCTCAATCTGTTGCTGTATTTGACCATTTTGAACCAATCTCTCTGTCTTTTGTAGAGCAGGTCATGTGCAACCTGAAACCATCTGGTTCCCCCTATGATGTGGTCTCCCCCTCGACTGCTAAAGGAGGTTTTTCCTACTCTAGGTCCCTCCATTTTTGCTATTGTAAATAGCAGTTTATCCACTGGTGTGGTGCCAAAAACATTAAAACATGCTGCTGTTCAACCTCTCTGGAAAAAACCCAAACCTTGACCCTTCAGTAGTATCTAACTTTCGGCCTGTCTCCAGACTCCCATTTGTTTCTAAACTTCTAGAGAAAATAGTCGAGTCCCAGTTGAAGTGCTTCCTGGAGGATCACGTTATCCTTGAGTTATTCCAATCTGGCTCTAAACCTCTCCACAGCACTGAAACTGCCCTACTGAAGTTTTTTTTTCTGTTTTTATTTATTTATTTATTTTTAGTAATAAAACAAACTACAGTACCATCAACACCCCTCCCAAACCAAACAGAACAGCATATCAAATAACAAAGGTTACACAGTCAAAGCAACATAAGGTAAATACAGCAAACCCCCGAGTTAAGTACGAGTTCCGGACCTAAGGACCGTTCGCAGCTCGATTCTGCCGTAGCTAGGGGGTGAAAATAACGTCTTGTTCGTAGGTCCTGATTTCGTTCGTACGTCACGGAAATAACGCTAACGGAGCGTCGCACACAAATTTATCGACATGAGACTGAACAAGCTGACATACTGGGCCATAAACATGCACAGAACTTTATTTACAAACACTTATCTAACACATTACACCACACATTCATCCATAAACACACACAGTAACTGTACAGCAACGTTAAACATTGCTATTCAGCACAGCACATTCAATACTGTACTGTAAAATTATTACAGAATAAAATAATTAATTAAAACAGTACAGAATAAATAAAAATATAATTTCTTACTTTGAGATGGTCAAAGCCGACATCTTAGGTTGCCATGCGTTGATGTTGTCGGCCGAGCAGCGCGGCGAACCATGGCAGCTGCTGAGGCCTGTGTTAGCTTCTGCTAGCTGCCTGTTAGCCAAGCCATGAGCTGGTGTTCGCGCGGCAGTCCGGCGCGATGGATCGGTGATCGATCCTCGGCTGCTGCTCCAGGCTGAGACGTCCACAGAGCTCGTTTCCAGCTAGTAATTAATCCATATGAGGCAAAGCCGGCTGCCGAAAATGGCTGCCGCAGACGGTCCGGTGTTCTGCTTTAACTTGTGACCGTGTAAACTGGAGACCTTCTTGTAGCATTTCCTGTTATGACCGGAAGTTGAACAAATATTGCGCAATTATGACAAAAATGATCAGAAATGATCATTTTTATCATAATTATTATTTATAAAGCCTTTAAAACAACCACAGCTGCAACAAAGTGCTGTACACATGAAATTAAGAACATTTAAACACACAAAAGTTTTTTTTTGTTTTTTTAATAATTTCATGTTTTTATTAAATATGATACGTTCGTAGGTCCGGGTTGCCGTAGGTCGATGGAGTCGTAGGTGGGGGGTTAGCTGTACACCAGATTATGAAACACACCATTTTAAGAATACACCAGGGAGTAGGGCTCATATAATACCGGACATTAGTCTTTGACCAACTACGATCCCTTCATTGAATAGATTTTAGTACAGGGTCCCATATTGTTCCAAACATGTTCATTTTGACCTCGTAATATCTCAATCTTTCCAGAGACAATGTGTTTGCCAGTTCTCCCAACCACTGTTCAAATGTGGGTACAAAGTCCTTCTTCCAAACTTTCAAGTAGGGATGCACCAATCCACATTTCTCACTTCCGATCCGATACCTTAAAGCTGAGTATCGATCGATTCTGATACTTTTCCGATCCGATACCTTTCAAGTATACAACTGTGTATAATGAAGATTTTGAACTGAGAACATTTATTTCAACACAGTGTGAGACATCCAATGACTGTCTAAGCCTAACCACAGGAACCTCACAAATTTTAGCAGCTAACAGGAGGCATGTCTTCACCCCACACGTCCTTCTTACTCATGGTTTAGTTGGAAAAACTAAAAAAACGCTAAGCATGATGGGAAATAAAACACAACCACTCCCTTAACCAGTAAGGCAGTGGATTTTGTTGTCTTTCCCATAATGCTTAGCAGTATTTTAATTTTGAAAACTAAATAAACGCTAAGCATGATGGGAAATACAACACAGCCACTCCCTTAACCAGTAAGGCAGTGGCTGTGTTGTATTTCCCATCATACTTAGCGTTTTTTTAGTTTTTCCAACTGAATCACGAGTAAGAAGGACGTGTGGGGTGAGGACATGCCTCCTGTTAGCTGCTAAAGTTTAGGTTTTTCCTGTTGTGAGGCCCAATGTGTCATCATTGGGTTTAACTCACACACTGTTAAAGCAGTCACAGCTTGTGATTGAACATAAATACTCTTTGCAACTGGATCGGAAAATATCGGCAGGTTGGAACCGATACCAGATACTGAAACTATGCTGGTATCGGATACTGATACTGATACTGGATCAGATCAGTCCAATCCCTACTTTCAAGATCAACTTCTTAGCGATCACCATACCAAACAAAAGGGCAATGTTCTCGTATTTATTAGCCAGGGGCAAAACCCCTGGAACTCCGAGAATTGCAACCAGGGGATCAGAATCCCATTGTTTCCCAAAAGCAGTGGAAAAGAAATAAAAAAAATTCTTCCAAAATGTATGAAGCTGTATACATGACCAAAAGGAGTGGAACAAGTTGCCCGTTGCAGCTTTATACCGGTTACACATTGGTGACTCATTCGGATAAAAAGTGCTTAATTTTTCTCTCGAATAATAAAGTCTATGTAATGTTTTGAATTGTATAAGATTATGCCTAGCATTAACTGAACAGTCATGTATAATCTTCAAACTTTCCTCCCACACACCATCAGGTATCTGCTGTCCCATCTCATCCTCCCATGCTTTCTTGATTTTATTTAGGTCTACCGGTGCATTATTGAGAATGCTGTAAAAGTATGACACTGCCCCATGATTAACCGGATCAAATTTATTTATTGCCTCCATATTCTTGTGCCTGTAATAGTTCTAAAATTTGATATATTTTTACTAACATAGTCCCTAATCTGTAGAAAACGAAAGAATCCCGACCGTGGAACATCATACACAGAGCTCAACTGAGTAAAGGACGCAAGGGTGCCATCAACGTACAGATCTCCCACCACACAGATACCCTTCATTCTCCACATCTGGAAACCGACATCACTGAGACCCGGAACAAAGGAGTGGTTTTCGCAAATGGGAGCATCCAAGTAGACTGCCGGAGCTTTTATATAGCTCCGTATCTGTTTCCAAATTCTTATAGTGTTGCCAATAACCAGATTATTATTGTAAAGCTTTTATTTTTATTTTAGTAGGGCTGTTAAGGAGGGCAGCCAAAGACGTATTATGACAATGTCGTTGCTCCAAGGATAACTAAGCCGGGCAGAAATTTTGAGACTGGTGCGGGCCTTTCTTCCACCATGCTATAATGGATAGGTGAGAAGCCCAATAATATAATTTGAAATCTGGCAATGAAAATCCACCTATCGCTTTTGTTTTGCATAGGTGTTTTTTGGAAATTCTAACATTCCTGTACCCCCAGATAAAGGGAATGATGATGGAGTCTAACTGTTTGAAGTATGACATACTTATAAAACATGGAACAGAAAGGAATAGATGAAGAAATCGTGGCAATACCACCATTTTAATTGCATTAATTTTGCCGACCATAGATAGAGGGAGAGTCTTCCAAAAGTCAATATTCTGCTTAAGTTGCGTAATTTTATTCTGCCAATTCAGTTGTAAGAGATCCTCAGGTCTCCTTGTTATCGTCACCCCCAAATATGTGAAGGTTTTATAGGTTATCTGAAAAGACGTTTCTCTTAAAAAGGTCAGATCTTCTTCGGATGAGAGTGGCATTACTACACTCTTATCCCAATTAATAAAGAATCCGGAGAAGCTGCCAAATGTTTTAATAGTCTGTAAAAGGGGAGACATTGAAACCTGCGGTTCCGTTACTATTTCTGCACAAGAAGTTGTGGATATTGTTATGAAGCTGAAAAATAATAAGGCATGTGGCGCGGATAAGATATCCGCAGAGCACTTAAAATTTGCAAGCAGGAAACTTTTTCCCTTGCTTGCCATTTGTTTTACTGGGTTTTTAATTCATGGCATTTTACCAGATTCTATACTGTCTGTGATTTTAGTGCCTATTGTTAAGAATAAGGCTGGTAAGATAAATAGCAAAGACAACTATCGACCTATAGCTCTAGCCAGTATTTTATCAAAGGTCTTGGAGAGAGCTATGTTAAACAGAATGGAGAAGTTTCTCCTGACTTCCGACAATCAGTTTGGCTTCAAACCAAACCTTGGCACTGATATGTGCATTTTTGCTCTCAAGGAGATCTTGGATCTATACAATAGGCATAATACCACAATTTTTACGTGTTTTATAGATGCTTCAAAAGCGTTTGATTATGTAAACCATGGGAAATTGTTTCATAAATTGCATGAAAGAGGAGTACCAAAATATCTTTTAAGAATCTTAGTGTATTGGTATGCTCACCAGTCCATGTGTGTAAAATGGGGAAAATCTGTTTCATCGTCTTTTTATGTGAGTAATGGTGTGCGACAAGGCAGCATTTTGTCTCCTTGCTTTTTTAACGTGTATATGGATGATTTATCTAAACTGCTGAATCAATGTAGGACTGGTTGTTGGGTTGGTAATAGAACCATCAACCACCTGATGTATGCTGATGATCTCGTTATATTTTGTCCATATAGTGCTGGTCTGCAGCAACTGTTAAGAGTTTGCTCGCAGTATGGACTGGACTTTGACATCAAATATAATGCAATAAAAAGTATCATCATGATTATCAGGAGCAAAGAGGACACTAAATTATCTTTCCCTGACTTCACTCTGTCTGGCAACATCCTCAAAGTCAGTGAGGAGGTGAAATACTTGGGACACTACATAACCGCTGACCTGTCTGATGACAGGGACATTTACAGGCAGCGTTGTATGCAATATGTACAAGCTAATGTGCTTCTTCGGAGGTTCTCTATGTGCTCAGTGTCTGTAAAAACTGCACTCTTCAAAACATATTGTACCCCAATGTACACTGCACACCTGTGGCGGCATTACAGAAAGAGCAGTATGCATAAACTACAGGTGGCATACAATGATGGCATGAGGATGCTGCTTAAGGTGCCGCGATGGAGTAGTGCCAGCCAGATGTTTGCAAATGCCAATGTACCAACTTGTGCAGCTGTGCTTCGTAACCTTATGTACAGATGTATGTGTAGGCTAACAAACTCTGCAAATAGCATCATCTATACTCTGACCAACCCTGCACAAAGCTCGGTTAGGTTCTATTCAAGTCTGTGGAATCACTGGCGCCTCAAATTATTTGGCAATGGATGAACATTCTATTTTTACTGTGTCTTGTTGATGTTATCTTTTTAATTTTTTATATATTTTTATTTTTGGTGGTGGTTGTTTTTGTTACTATGGACCATATGCGTCTGAAATAAAGTTTTGATTGATTGATTGATTGATATATAGTATATATATATATATATATATACTATATATATATATATATAGTATACTATATATATGTATATATATAGTATATATATATATATATATATATATATATATATGTATATATATATATATATATATATATATATGTAACAGTTGTGGACCCGTCCTGTCATAATCACACTCTCAGAGGCCAGTGGGTTGGATGAAGTGGAACTTTACTGCAAAATGAGTGGTTCACAGCACAAAGAAACTGTAGTTAGCTCCTCTACTGGTGTGGCCATCACAACAGAGAGCTGACCAACTGTGTGTAAAACTTTTCTTACAACAATTTCAGACAATACTGCACTCTTTTTTAACATATGATCGTATAGTGGTTTTAAAATTAACATGGATTTAATGTAATCTGGTTTTAACCCTATTTTAGCTTAACATCCTGGTTTTAACCCTATTTTATCTTAACATCCTTTTTCTCTTTTTTATTAGTTTTTATAAATGAAATAAGAAAATAGAAAAATAAATACAGACAGCGGTCAAAATGAAATATTAAATTATTCTACAGCGCCCTCTGATGGTTCACAAAAAAATAACAGTTCACGTTGTGTCATAAATGAAATAAGAAATTAGAAAATTAAAGACAGGCAGCCGTCAAAATGAAATATTAAATTGTCTTACAGCACCCTCTGGTGGTTCACAAAAAAATAGCAGTTAACGTTGTGTCGTCATGGCAACAACCAGCCGTTACTGTACAAGATATAACCGTTAACATAACGGACTTAACTCTGAACATTTTATAAAACAAATTACCTGCAAAATGAGTGGTTCACAGCACAAAGAAACTGTAGTTAGCTCCTCTACTGGTGTGGCCATCTAGAGAAAGTAGCATTTATGAATTTATTCTCTTATGAGCAACTCATACAAAACCAAACTTGTATCAACAGTTTTCTATCAACGGTTATGTAGCAACACAATGTTGATGCATAACTTTGTATATTACAATAAACTGTATACTGTATTATGATAAATTTCACATTAGCTTTGTAGCATACTTAATGATACTTTTGTAAAATAACCGAACTGTATGACTTACCACAGCAGAGAGCTGACCAACTGTGGGGAACTTCCGGTTTTACGTCATATTTATAGCCAACCAGTAGAGGGCGCTTATAAACCACACACTGCAGGACAACTATAATACATATTTTAGCAAGAATTTCACTACAAAATAATCAAAGTGTTTATACCTGTTACATACACCCCCCTGAAATTCTGCTAAATATGAAGAGTAATTCCTCAGAC
>JBBPBX010040270.1:10056-29455 GCA_038048925.1 Garcialebias charrua
ATAAGCTCGCACACAGCTGATTTCTCGAGGTCACAGCGCAGACCAGACGTCGGGTGCTCCAGGCATTAAGTCCTGCTGAAGTCTCCCTCTTTTGCGATAGACCAGTGCTCCATAAATGCCAAAAAGCAAAGCGCTACCTTCATAATCCAATATAATCCAAGATTCTTCACCTCCACAGAGCACACCCAGAAATCCACGGAATCCATGGCGGAATCCATGGCGTATCCTCCGTCACTCTGTGAGGTTGAAAAGGCTCTCCTTGTGCATTCTTCTGTGGAAATCTTCTTTGTAGAATCGAATGCCCAAACCTCTAATCCATCTTAATTTGTGTTCGAGGTACTTTGCTGTGGAGCTGCCAGCAGCAGGGGGAGGAGAGGGGGGAGGACGGGAGAGGGAAGGGAATGCGTCTGCCTCCTTCGTGAGCCAAGCCAGAAAAAAAACACATACCAACATTAACTTGGAAAGGGAGGGAAATGTATAGCTTAACAGTAATCACAGGTCCTGGTTGTGAACTTATTCACATCAAACAGCAACTGTAATGATATCGGAGTGGCCTAACCACTCTTTACGGCAGGGCGTGTGCCGGTTTTAAAAGCCTGAATAATCTCTACGGCGAAAATGTCCTGGAGATTATGGCCAGGCCTCGACCCCACGGTCCCCCCGGAGCACAAACCAAAAAAAATTGTCTCCTAGCCAACAGGCCAGGAGCTCATAGAGGGGAAAAGGGCAAACTTAGGCACTCATATATCATCCCTGGTGTGTGGAACAATGTGCTTTCACTTTATATGTAGAACAACCGCAAAAAAATGCACATCCAAATGAAATACCAACAGTAGTTCACGTTTTTTACTTTTAGCTGCTAACACAGTGTAAATTAGCCTACCCGTAGTCAGAACAGCCTACAGTCAACGTAAATTTAGTGTTTCCAATAGCAGACATTTAGTGATAAACAGAAGATCTGCTCACCTGAAAGAAGGCACCAGTTGACTGCACGCGTGCTCGGCTCACTCGGTGGGGGAAGCCCCCAAACGGCTCCCGTCCTTCCTAACTCTCAGCGTCAGTGGTCACCAAATTGTTGCGAGTTCAAAGGTTGAAGGAAACTCTGAAACGAATGTGCAAGTTAATTTGCAGGTTTATTGTACATATAAGGATAAACCTTGCAGCTGCAACAGACCTCTCACCGATCACAAAGTTCTAACACACACACTTCGAAGGCCAGACCACGTTAGTCATCTCCTCGTGGGACCACCCCTGGGACTGGACCACCTTGGAAACGCCCTGGGACTACCCTACTTTGTGACGTGGTCCACCTCTCAGACAATAAGCTACCAGCTTCATATGTAAACATCAAGTGTTAGGTCTGTTGTATTGTACAGGCATGTAACTGAAAAACTCCTCCCTATTGAAAATAAAACCCGGACGTAAAGGTTCCACCTTGAATATATTTCACATTACATGGTGGAATTTAAGTGAACATAAATCATAGAACATAATATGTATGTGAAATACTAATAGAAATATATTTCAGTTCCTATTAAGAAATGTGTTGCCAAATAAGGTTGCCACGGTGACATTCATCATATATTTCTGTGTATCTCGTGAGATTTATAACTTGTGGGAAAAAAGCAAATAGCCAGCTTCCATTTTGGTGTGTGGTTACATTTAGGCATAAGAAAGGTCACCATTGAATATTTGGTTGTCACGTCAAACTCCAAGATGACCACCTCAAACTATGCTTTCCAGATTTTATGTTGCTTAAAAGTACCATACCATACCATTTTATTTATAGAGCACTTAAAACAGTGACAAGGCCAACCAAAGTGTTGTACAAACAAACAAACAACAGGGAACACACACAATGAAGTACAAAAAATAGACATAAAAACATTACAGAGGGGGCAGCCGTGGCGTAGTGGTAATGGCAGTCGTCCCCCGATCGGAAGGTTGGCGGTTCAAATCCCGGTTCCCCACACCATGTGTTGTTGTGTCCTTGGGCAAGACACTTAACCCCGAGTTGCTCCCGGTAGGACTGGAAAGCACCTTGCATGGTAGTCTGCCGCTACCGGTGTATGAATGTGTGTAGCATTCAATGTGTGTAGCGCTTTGAGATTTTCACTAATGAAAAGCGCGTTATAAATTGAATTCATTATTATTATTATTATTATTACAGATAATAAATATAACAACCAAACACAGATCAGCTGGTGTTGAAAGCAACAGCATCGTTATGGGTCTTTAAACGGGATTTGAAAACCGAGAGGGAGGGGACCTGTCTGACGAGCAGAGGTAACTCGTTCCAGAGTCTTGGGCCTGCTACAGAGAAGACCATGTCACCTCTGCATTTAAGACAAGTTCCTGGAACTGTTAAAAGTGCCTGGTCCACTGACCTCAGAGCATGTGGTGGGACATACGGCTGTAGCAAATCAAAGAGATAGGCGGGGGCGAGACTGTTCAGCCATTTGTAGACATACAGCAGAATTTTGAACTGGATTTGAAGATTAATCGGTAGCCAGTGCAGGGAGGCCAAGACTGGTGTAATGTGCTCTCTTTTGCCTGTATTGGTTAAAAATCGGGCTGCTGCATTCTGGACCAGTTGTAATTGTGCAATGGTGGTCTGACTTATACCAAACAAGAGTGAATTGCAGTTATCAAGCCTAGATGTAATAAATGCATGTACTGTATTACTGTCTCCAGGTTATTTTTGGATACATAATATCGGCTTCAGCTTAGACAGTTGCCTCAGCTGGAAAAAACAGTATTTAACGATCATGTTTACATGACTGTTGAGTTTCATGTAAGTGCCCATTATCACTACCAGATTTGAGACTTTTTGTTTTTCAGACAGGGCTAGAGCAGAAAGGTCGATGCAATGGTTCATGATCGTGTCATTGGGAGGGAATAACATGGCTTCAGACTTATTTTCATTGAAACTTAAGAAATTTAAAGCCATCTAGTCCCTGATGTCATCCAGGCAGTTGAGCAAAGGTTAAATAGAGCATGTGCCATTGTGTCTTAGGGGGAAGTACATTTGACAGTCATCAGCGTAGAAGTGGAAAGGTATGTCGTGTTTCTGGAAAATAGCACAATGTGGCAGCAAGTATAAGGAGAATAGGAGAGGACCCAGGATGGACCCATGTGGAATCCCCCATTTAAGAACTAACATTGTTGATGGAAACACAAAAGGATCTGTCAGAGAGGTAAGATCTGAACCAACTGAGGGCTGACCCTGTGTTACCCACCCACTGCTCCAACCTAGCAATGAGGATCTCATGGTCAATGGTGTTGAAAGCTGTTGTAAGGTCCAATAGGACAAGCAACATAGAGTCGCCAGTGTCTATGGATAAGAAGATGTCATTTAAAACCTTCAGTAGAGCAGTTTCAGTGTTGTGTAGAGGTTTATAGCCAGATTGGAATAACTCAAGGATAGCGTGATCCTCAAGGAATCACTTCAACTAGGACTCAACTATTTTCTCTAGAAGTTTATAAACAAATGGGAGTCTGGAGACAGGCCCGAAGTTAGATACTACTGAAGGGTCAAGGTTTGGTTTTTTCAGGCGAGGTTGAAAAGCAGCATGTTTTAATGTTTTTGGCACCACGCCAGTGGATAAACTGCTATTTACAATAGCAAGAATGGAAGGACCTAGAGTAGGAAAAACCTCCTTTAGTAGCCGAGGGGGACCACATCAAAGGGGGAACCAGATGGTTTCAGGTTGCACATGACCTGCTCTAGAGAAGACAGAGAGATTGGTTCGAAATGGTCAAATACAGCAACAGATTGAGGTGAGATGGATGGATCATGAGTTGGAGGAGAAATGAGAAACCGAGTAGACACCATTTTTTCTAAAAAATAAATGTAGGAAGTTCTCGCACAGCTCATTCGAAGCTTCCATAGGTTATGGTTCAGTGAGGTGGAGAACAGAGTTTAGGGTGGAGAACAGAACTCGTGGATTGTGAGAGTTTGAGGCAATGATATCTAAAAAGTATTGGGATTTAACAGTTTTTACTGCTTTCTGATAACGGTGCCAACTCTTTTTTATGTATTGAACGCCATTTGAAAAGAGACCTACAGCCTGTCTTTTCTCCATTTGCGCTTTGCCCTCCTGCATTGCTGCCTAACAGCCTTGGTGACATCATTCAGCCAAGGTTATGCGCTGAGATTTGATTTTCTAGTTTTAACAGGAGCAACATGATCCAGAGCCTTTAAGCAGACAGAGTTGAACTGGGATGTCAGCTCCTCAGTGGTGGAGAGAAACACTGGGGACTAAATGATCATTTCAGAGTTGTAAACATCTGTGAAACGTGCAACAGTAAACTGGTTAATGGCCCGACTGCGACGTTCAGGTAGGCATTGCTTAGGAGTTAGAAAAGTATAGTTTACTCCAATGATTAAGGTGGCCAAAGAATGGTGTATCGTGACAAAGGACACCATTGGTGAACCTCTGGCTCAGTTATTGCACCTTGTTTTAAATAAAATTGCTCCATCTGCTTGCATTGGTTCTGTCACTATACTGTATACTGCCTCAAAATGAAAAAAACAAAAACCACTGCCTCTGTCAGTGGCGGCTGGTCTTTTTTTTTTTCATGGGGGGACGCTATCTAGTGGTCATAAAAAAGGTACTACCTCAGAAGAGCAAAACCACACTTCTTTTTAAATTTGATACACATGTTAAGGCCAGTGGCCTTGTATGTTGTTTTATGTTGTGGCCTGAGGCCATTTGGTTTAGCAGTGTGTTTGCAGGTTGTTTGCTGACTCAGCTATGCTGTGGTCCATCTGGGATTGGCTGCTTCACTTCCTGAATCCTCCCCAATGGACATCAATCTGCATCCTGGTTGGCTTCTTCACCTCCTGCTCCTCCAACCACAGAAGAGGCCTACTTATTTAAACCCAGTTCTCCTGCCATTCAGGGCGGCTGTTGTTTAGAGCAGCTCGCCTCTTGTATGGACTTCTGTGTCTGTGAACTTTGGTCTGCTGACCTGAATTGTTTGGCTTTGGCCTTGGCCTACAGTTAACTCCTACTGTTGTTGTTTGTAGTTGTTGTTTGTAAAGTTAGAAGGCCTACTTGTTTACTTTTGTTTGACTCCTGATAAAGTTGGTGTGGAGTATTCATTCAATTGGTTCACTTTAAAGGTGGAGTCTGCAGTTTCTGTAGAACATCAGCACTTAGAAAAAATTTCAACAAGCAAAGCATTCTGATCCCTCCCCCTCAGAGCCATATATGGCACTGCCCCCTTGTGGTCTGTTAAAATTCAAATTCAAGCTCTGTTTTTATTGGCTGATTCGAATTCAAGCTCGGTTTTTATTGGCTGGTTACAAACTTTGTTTTTATTGGCTGGAAAATGGCGGGTCACTTTTTCTTTTTAGAAATGCTTATTTACCACCTGGAGAAGCAAGGGGACAATATTTTTTTTTAGTTTTTTTCAGAGATTACCTCTCTAACATCAATCTAGTGACAGAGTGAAGAAATATGTTAAAAATATATTGTTAGAAAAGTTACATATAGCAGCTTTAATTATGTTATTGACTTGATGGTAAAACTTTGTTGTAATTGGTACCCCTCCTTTTGTTAAAGTTTACATTTTATTTTAAGCTGACCAATTAAAATTGTTACTTTTATTCAACCTTGTTCCATCTGGGTTTTTAATGTTACCTCCCCTTCTCCTGGCTGAGCCGGGTCGTAACATTAATGGGGGCTCGCTCGGGATCTTTAATGTAATCCTGTAGTTTAAAAGTGGTGATTTTTTTTGGTCGGTTTAGCTGAGTGACATTCTTGGTTGAGCGGCTGCAACTTGTTGTGTTCGATAAGCATGGCACAGTTTGATCTAGAGCAGTTTTTAAAGTGTCCCTCTCTTGATCAACTGGAGCTTTGCCGTAAAGATGATTTGATTCAAATTGCAACCCATTTTTCTATTGTTTGCTCAAAGCAACTCCTTAAAGAGCAATTAAAGAACCTTGTGATAGAGAAACTGGTGGAGCTGAAACTTGTACTTCCTGGGATTTCTGCTGATGAGCCTGCTGTGACTTCTGTTGGCATGCTGCCATCTGCTGGTCCTTCTGCGGAAGGAGATAGAAATATTCTTGGTAAACCTCAAGCAATCTCACAAATGTCAGAAGTTGACACTGAGGTTAGTGAAGGGATTAGGACTCCTTACACTCTTCCTCAAGTTAATCTTTCTGCTGCCAGTGGTTCAGCTGGATCTCAAACCGATGCTCGGCTCAAGGTCCGACTTGCCAGATTGCAACTTGAGGCCCAGGAAAGAGCACAGCTTAGGCAGTTCCAACTAGAAATGAAAAGGATGGAACTTGAAGCTGAAAAAGCTGTGAGAATTCGTCAGCTGGAGCTTGATGCTCAGGTAAGAACAAATGTTTCTGCTGATCCTGTGAACTCTACCAATGGTTCTGGTGGTCCCTCCTCTGTTTTTGAACAAAACAGACACTTTGATGCTACCAAGTATGTTGCTTTGGTGCCTGAATTTAGAGAAGCAGAGATAGACTGCTATTTTGCAGCTTTTGAACGAATAGCACAAGCTTTGCAGTGTCCACCAGATGTCTGGTCAGTTTTGTTACAATGTAAACTCCATGGTAAAGCTCAAGAGGTTGTTGCAGCACTTCCTCTTGATGAAGTCCTAAACTATGAGAAACTTAAATCTGCCATTTTAAAAGCTTATGAGCTTGTTCCAGAGGCTTACAGGCAGAAATTTAGGTCTTTTAAGAAAAGTCCCAGTCAGACCTATGTTGAGTTTGCCAGAGAAAAAGGAATTCTCTTCGATAGATGGTGTTGTCCTGAGGGGTTTTTCATTGTCTCCGGGGACTTCAATCATGTGGATTTACGTGTCATCCTTCCAACCTTCAATCAGCACGTTTTCACAGCAACACGAGGAAATAAGACGCTAGACCAAGTCTTCACGAATGTGAAGGGGGCGTACACGGCGAAGCCACGCCCACCGCTCGGGGCTTCCGACCATCGCTCCCTGTTATTGGTCCCTAGACAGCTACCCCCACTCAGACGTTCCAAGCCGGAACAAAGAGAGATCACATTGTGGCGCCAAGATAGTACCCCCATGCTAAGAGACTGCTTTGAAAACACAAACTGGTCTGTCTTCAAAGAGGCAGCTACGAATGGAAGTTCAGTTGACCTGGAACTTTATGCTTCCTCAGTCCTGGGTTACATCAGTACATGTGCTGAAAATGTATCCATAAGAAAGTATGTTAAATTTTACCCCAATCAAAAACCCTGGCTAAATAAGGATGTCCGCACCCTGCTGGCAGCCAGGGACACTGCATTCAAGTCTAGAGATACTGAGGAGTTGAGAAAGTGCAGGAGAGAACTGGATGATGGCATAAAGAAGGCCAAAGCCGCGTATGCACAGAGGATCGAGGGTCAGTTCATCTCACATGATCCACGGAGCATGTGGCAGGGCATCAAATGCTTAACAGACTACAAGGGCAAAAGCAAACAATGCCCCAGGGACCCATCCCTGCCTGATGCCCTCAATAAGTTTTATGCACGTTTTGAAGATCCAAACAGACCAGCTAGCACCAGACTCACCTCATCACCAGACGAGGAGCACCTCAAAGTGACCGCAGCAGAAGTGAGAGGTAGTCTCAGAAGGATCAACCCTCATAAAGCTACGGGTCCAGACAACATCCCAGGGAAAGTTCTGAAGGAATGTGCGGACCAGCTCTGTGAGGTGCTGGCTGACGTCTTCACCACCTCACTTTCACTGGAGTCAGTTCCCACCTGCCTGAAGACTGCCACCATCATCCCAGTCCCAAAAAGCTCCACAGTGACTGGTCTGAATGACTATAGACCGGTGGCTCTCACCCCGATAGTCGCTAAATGTTTTGAGAAACTGGTCATGTCCCACATCAAGACAACCGTCAACATCAGCGAGGACCCTCATCAATATGCATACCGCGAGAACCGATCAACAGAGGACGCCATCTCCTCTGTGGTCCACACTGCTCTCACCCACCTGGATCAGAAGGACTCATACGTGCGTCTGCTCTTTGTGGACTTCACATCTGCTTTCAACACCATGATCCCCCAAACTCTGATAGACAAACTATCCACACTTGGACTAAGCCCCTCCATCTGTAACTGGGTACTAGACTTCTTAACAAACAGACCACAGTCCGTGAAGATCCACAACTTCTCCTCCTCCACCATCACCCTCAGCACTGGCTCTCCTCAAGGATGTGTGCTGAGCCCTCTTCTGTTCACTCTGCTCACATATGATTGTACAGCCACACATCCAGGCTGTCATATTGTTAAGTTTGCAGATGATACAGCTGTGGTGGGATGCATCACAGATAATGATGAATCCAGCTACAGACAGGAGGTGGAACATCTGGAGAGCTGGTGCAAAGAGAACAACCTTCACATGAATGTGAAGAAGACGAAGGAGATGATTGTGGACTTCAGAAGGAACAAACACACCCACACCCCACTGTATATAGGTGGATCTGCGGTGGAGGTGGTCTCCAGCTACAAGTACCTGGGTGTACACTTGAATGATAACCTCAGCTGGAGCAATAACACCACCAGCCTGATCAAGAAAGGACATCAAAGACTCTACTTCCTCAGACGGCTGAGACGAGCTGGTCTGAGAAGCTCAGTCCTCACCTCGTTCTACAGGTGTGCAGTGGAGAGCGTCCTGTGCTCCAGCATCAACGTGTGGCATGGAGGCTGCACAGTTGCAGAGAGGAAAGCTCTACAGAGAGTGGTGAAGGCTGCACAGAAGTCTGTGGGAGTCAGTCTCCCCACCATCACAGACATTTACACCTCCAGATGCAGAAAAAGAGCCACCTGCATCATGAAAGACCTCACTCACCCAGCACACTCACTCTTTGCACCACTCCCCTCGGGACGGAGGTTGAGGAGCATCAAATGTAGAACCACTAGACTGAGGAACAGCTTCTACCCTGAGGCTGTCAGACTCATGAATAAATAAATAATAAGAATAAACACTGCAAAATGTCACATCATGTTGATACTGATCTGTTTCTTGTTGCTGCGTTCATCTGTGACCATCTGCTCATAATGACTCATGTTCGTGCTGCTGTTTATAATGATGTTTTTCTACTACATTAGGGCTTAGTGTATTACTAGCTGATGTCTCTCTTAGTTAATCCTAGATGTTATTATTGTTTTTCTCTTGCATTTGTTGTTGGATGTAACTGGGACCCTGTGTACATAATCTCGTTTTCAACACATGTACTACATGCGGTGCAAATGACAATAAATTCTCTCTGACTCTGACTCTGTTCAAGAAAGGTCACCAAATTTGATAACTTAAGAGAGTTAATGTTGTTGGAAGAGTTCAAAAATTGTTTACCAGAACATATTGTAATGCACTTGAATGAACAAAAAGTTGAATCACTGTCTTCTGCTGCTGTTCTAGTTGATGAATATGTGCTTACACACAAAACTGTTTTTCAGTCTGTTCCAACTAAAAGCTTTTCTGTTAAGCCAATGAGTGATAAAACTAAAATAGTACAGCAAAAGGATGATAAATAATGTTTCTATTGTCGTAAGAAATGACATTTTATTGCTAACTGTTTAGCTTTCAAGAGAAAAACACAAAATGTGCAATCTCAACCAAAAGGTGTGGGTTTCATTAAGAGTGTAGTGGACCTACCCAGGGTCAAACTAAGGTTTTTGAACTGTCCAGTGATGACCTTTACTGACCTCTCAGTAAAGCAAGACATTTACCACAAAATCATTCCATTAGCTGTAATCTGAGAACATAGTCACCAAAAGAGACTATTTCTATCTTTGATTTTAGGCTGATGTGATCAAAAGAATAACTTTTGTCATTTTCATGATGTGTGCTTTTAAGCTGTGTTATTCTGTAAGAGTATTACTGTGTTCACTGCTGTGTTAAAGGTGAAGTCTCGGGTCACAGAGACCGGACGGTTTTGTTTAGAAAGTCAGAAGACAGTTAATCTGTTGTTTTTCATGAAAAGGGCTCCAGCTTGCTGTCTTTTCCTAAACATTTCCCTCTGCTGCTGGCTGTAACCTTGGGTCGTGATAAGACAAGTGAACTCCTCGACTGGTCCTTCCTTAAGTCCTAAGTTTTTGCTGAAACGCTTCAGAGTTGCTGGGAACTTCAAAGAGATGTGAACCTTTCCCAAAGAGCTGGGGTACGTTTGGTCAAGAGCTAACGACCTTCGTCTTCAGCTAAGGACTGATAACAGGCTGTTATGAGTCCACTTCGAATGAGCGTAAGCTCAAACTTTGTTATTCCTTCCTGGAATAAATTATCTTGAGCCAAAAAGCCACGACTGTCACGGCTTCTGCCGACGAAAGCGAGTATCACCGACACCGACAAGGTAAACACGTCTGGAGTCCAGCTTGGACTTGCGGGACCGACGACTCGTCAGTCCAAAGCTGATCACAGCTCTTTGCCAGAACCAAGGCGGACGTCTTAAGGTAAAGGAGCAGCTGTTTGCTTGCTGGAGGTGTGATGATATCTTAGCTGGACGCGTACGGAAGAGTGTCATCTGGTTTCATAAATGCAAGATAAACTTCCTCTCTTAACCTCCCAATTCTTCTTAAATCTTTCCTCCTATTCTTTTGCCTCTCAATCTAAGCTGGAAACTATTTTAAGCTGAAGAGCCCACAGACTAAATATGTTAACATCCAATATTGAAGTCTGTTGTGTTAAATTTAAGTGTGCTGACGTATTAATTTGAAAGAAAGTGAAATCATATCAATCAAGTGTAATGGTGTTGAATTTAGTGATTTATTTTAAATAAATGGTAGTGTCGCCTGGCATACCAACTAAGTTAATGTCCATTGTCACTCTATAGCTCTGTTTATTTATCCATCATAAAGATCACAGAAATATTGGGTAAACTGAAAAAGAAAAGAATCCGTGAAATTACTATTCAATCTGAATAAGTAAGTTAATTAAGGATAAAGAGGTCAGCTTAATACTGACCCCTGTTAAAATCCTTTAGTTACATCTGGGTGACACTATATGTGTTTAAGGACACAATATACTATCTCCCTCATGTTTCCTACAAGACTAAGCCAAATATTGGAAAAAGGGATGTTGACTGCAAACCTGATCCTTGTTTTGAACCATTTTTGTTGGATGGGTTAGTTTCCCTCACTAGAAACCCTGCAGATCAGTGTCCAGTTCGTATTTTGCGCGATACGGTGGTTCTCAATCGGTTATTCTAGCTGAAACTTTGCCATTCTCTAACCAGTCTTCATGTGGATATAGTGCTATTATTCAGGGTGTTGGAATGCGCTATGTTCCAAGGCCTGTGCATTTAGTTCATTTACAATCAGAGATAATCTCTGGTGTTTTCCCTATTGCTGTTTACCCAACATTACCCATTAAAGGTGTTGCTTTACTGCTAGGCAATGATATTGTAGGTGGAAAAGTAACTCCTACGTTAGAGGTATTAGATGAACTAAAAAGCTTAGAACCACATGAATAACCTGGTCACGTAAACAAGCCTACTTGTGTTCTTACTCGTGCCCAAAAGCTAAAGAATAAATCTGAAAATGATGACATTGACTTGTCTGACACCTTACTTATGTCAGTTTTTTCAGATTGTGTAGATCCTGCTGTTCCTGCACAAAACAAACAGGATGTCCTACGGTCCTCTGATCCGTTGCTGCCAATCACTCGTGCCCGCCTGTGTGCTACCCAGAAGACTGACCCAACACTGCAAAAATGTTTTGCAGGGGTGGTAAGTGCTGATAGAGCTAGAGATGAGTCAATGGCTTTCTTCATTAATGATGGAGTACTTCTTCGTAAGTGGTGTCCAGTTGTTTTACCTGATTCTGATTGGAATATAGTTGAACAGATAGTAGTACCTTCAGTTTATCGGAAACAAATTTTGTCTTTGGCCCATGAAAGTCAGTGGTCTGGACATTTAGGTGTAACAAAAACATATCAGCCAGAGATGGGGACTCGAGTTTGGGACTCGGACTCGAGTCGCACTTAAGTCACATAAACAGAGACTTCAGACTCGACTCGGACTTGCATTCAAAAGACTTCCAACTCGACTCGGACTTGCATTCAAAAGACTTCCAACTCGACTCGGACTCGCCATTTGAGACTCGTGAGCATCGAGAATTGTTCTGAACCGGGACTAACTGTGCGGTTTTCCCGAAATCGTTCAAAATATTAATTTGCGATTCCTATGTTCGATGCTAGTTAGCCGACCGGAAGTAGCCGCCACCGAAAACCAACGAAGAAGAATCCACCGGAAGTGTGCATCTGCTATCGATAGCGTACTAATTTAATAAAATGACCAGTCAGGTCAGTGCAGCACTTGCAATAATTTTCTATCATGCAAAGGAGGGCGGAGAAGTAAAATAGTGTCCCGTCTTTGACGCACTCCACCGGATTATTTTCGCTTCGTATCCGACCGGAAGTACAGAGTGGTCCGTCTGCAAAACGCTCCGCCGAACTTTTCGCTGATCGCTACCTCTTCGGCTCCATCAGGTAAATACCGGTAAATAAACTATAAACTACATCTCATACCAACATTAAGGCAGCTAATAAGTTATACTCCGCTTAAAGCGGTAAGTCAGCTCAAATACAAACACGATGCTAACGTTAGCTCGTTTTTTTTTCTTAGACAAACGACCTGAAATGGCTTCAGTGTTCACCAGTGACTGTCCAAGGTAAATACGTCAGTGTAACCGAGTGCCACAAAACAGTTACAGCATATGTTGTGAAAAGGTTGCATCCCTTTTCAGATGTGGATTCAATTCAACCATGGATTGCACTTACATTGCACTCAAATCCAACACTTATTAACATTCTTAATTCATTTAAAGTTCTCTGTGTCTTTTAAAATGTTTTAATGTCTCTAGTTTTCATTATTATATAATTTCTGTTTATGTTCTCTTTCATTCCATTATGAGTGAATGTCACAGTTTGAAGAATTATTGAATAGGTTAGTTAGGCAATAACAACAGAGCTAATAATTGTACACATTCTCAGTCTTAAAAATGATTTAATAATCTCTTTTTACTGATAATACTGATAAACCTGTTGTTTGTTTAGGAACCTCCCTGCAGTCTGTCCAGAAAGTCTCCACTGGAGGAGCGTTTTGCTGAGCAAGAGGCACAACATAATGTCACAGCTCCATGTCCATGAAGAAACAAATGGAGAGAGGGCTGCAGATACCAGGACATCCCACCAGCTGTTCTGTCTGAGGATCCTGCTGCTGTGGTGGAACCAGGTTAGCCCATCAGTGGGAGCTCAGTAACATGACTGCAGCATCAGACACTGGACAATATTATATGTATAATAATAATAATAATAATACTGTATATGTTTGTGAGTCCTCCATGTTGGCTCTCTGCCCTGTGAGAAATTCATAGTACCGGTAAATGTAACAAAAAGGAAAAAGTTCATAGCATTAAATTCAAACAGAAGTTCAAATTATTTCATCCTGAAATAACTCTGGCTAACTACTTTAGCTTTTTTATAACATGGAGTTAAACTCAAAGCAGTCTCCTCAGATAAATAGTGTTACCATTATTTTTATATTAAAGTTTCTGTTAACTTATTATTTTTACATTTGATTGTTTCTGTTCAGTGCCCTGAGACAACTTCTGTTGTGACTTGGAGCTATACAGTATAAATAAACTGAACTGAATTGAATTGAGGAGAGACATTTAATGTAATGTTTTGGCCTCTACATTCAGATAAAAATAAGCTGTAACGTGTAGTCAGTCACTGCCTAAAAGGTTGTTAGCAGCTGCTACAAACAAGCTTAGCGTCAGTGTGTTAATCTAATGTTAACCTGGATATTTTTAAAAGGAGAGACATTTAATGTCCATTGTTTGCGAATGAATAGCATACATTCATTCACGGTGTCACTCAAATATTAGGGACTTGACTTGGACTTGACTTGGACTTGAGATCAGAGACTTGAGACTTGACTTGGACTTGAGATCAATGACTTGAGACTTGACTTGGACTTGACCTGGGCTTGAGATCAGAGACTTGAGACTTGACTTGGACTTGAGATCAGAGACTTGAGACTTGACTTGGACTTGCAAAAAATGACTTGTGAGCATCTCAAACATTTTTACTGGCCTGGGTTAAAAACAGATGTAACTCAGTTTTGTCGCAGTTGTCATGTCTACCAGATGGCTGGAAAACCTAACCAACCGATACCCCATTGTCCACTACAACCAATTCCTGCTGTGGGAGAACCTTTTGAGCGCATTATAATAGATTGTGTTGGACCACTACCTCGCACAAAAGCTGGAAATCAGTTTTTGCTTACATTAATGTGTGCTTCAACTCGTTACCCTGAGGCCATCCCACTACGAAAAATTACTTCCAGCTCAGTTGTCAAAGCAATGACAAAATTTTTCTCTACCTTTGGCCTCCCTAAAACCATACAAACTGACCAAGGTACAAACTTTCAGTCTAAACTTTTTAGACAAGTTCTCAATGAGTTAAATATACAGCATGCTGTTTCCAGTGCTTATCATCCTGAGTCTCAAGGTGCTCTGGAGCGTTGGCATCAGACATTAAAGTCTATGCTAAGAAAATACTGCATTGAGGCTGAGAAAAACTGGGATGAAGGAATACCTTTTTTGCTGTTTGCAACTAGAGAAAGTATTCAAGAATCTTTAGGATTCAGTCCAGCTGAATTAGTGTTTGGACATACACTTAGAAGTCCCCTGAAAGTTCTCAAAGAGAAACTTTTAAACTCCAAAACATCCTCTAAAGAAAATATTTTGGATTATGTTTCCAGGTTTCGTGAGAGGCTACACCACTCACGTGCCTTTGCTAGAGAGTCCCTTTGTACTTCACAAAAGTCTATGAAGCAACATTATGATCGTTCAGCTGTCACAAGACACTAAGTCTGGTGACAAGGTTCTGGCTTTGCTGCCTGTACTTGGCTCTGCACTTTCTACTAAGTTTTCAGGACCATATGAAGTTCATGAGAAGTTAAGTGAAACTGATTATGTGATCAATACTCCTGACAGAAGAAGAAAGTCCAGAGTGTGCCACATAAACATGCTAAAACCATATTTCTCTCGTGACACGTCTAAAACCATCAACTTAGACAATGCTGTAGCACAACCCAGTGGTAGTTCAGCATTAATAGTGACAAATGACTTTAAATCTGATCCTGAAGGAGATGGTCTAAACTTGCGTCCCATCTACAACCAGAGCCCACGTCTGTCAAACTCTAAAATGTTGAAGGTGTTGCCTAACAATCTGAAACATTTAACAGAGGATCAATCAAAGGATATGCTGTCTCTCATAGACAATTTTCAGTGCTTGTTTAACATGAGGATGACTGAATTTTCAAGATCCTGAGGACAAACCCCCTCCTTCTCCTGAGCCATTATTGGACCATTAACTGCCTTTTGTTATAAATATGTGTGCACTCAACTCAGACACCCCCACCACACCAGACTGCACAGACTGCATTCCAATGTTTCCACCAGGTAAGTAAGACTCTGCTTGCACTTCCCCCCTTAGTCAGAAGAGAGGCCCTGACCTGAATTCACACATAACAGACCCTGAATTTATCTCACAGTTGAGCATTTTGGGACATCCACTGAACGGAAAGCTTTGTCTGCTCCAGAACAATTTTATGCATAAAATTGTCTTATTCTGCTGTGTTGATTATCCTGTAACCCTGATGGTCTGTCAAATAAATAATTTTGCTTACAAGTACTGTCTCTCTCCTTGTCCTTGGCACATGTATATACGGTACGTGCCGGCACATGCAGGTGGCCCATTGCTGTGTTCTACAACATGCTTGACCTATTGTTGTCCGTCACCTGACGGACCGACACAGGTCACATGACATGAGGTCAACTGACAAAACGACACAGGTCACACGATATGAAGTCAAATGACGGACCGACACTGGTCACACGACATGAGGTCAACTGACGGACCAACATAGGTCACATGGCATGAGATCAACTGACGTTAGGTCACACGACATGAAGTCAACTGACGGACCGACACAGGTCACACGGCATGAGGTCAACTGACGTACTGACACAGGTCACATGACCTGAGGTCAACTGACGGACGGACACAGGTCACATGACCCGAGGTCAACTGACGGACCGACACAGGTCACATGACCTGAGGTCAACTGACGGACCGACATAGGTCACACGACATGAAGTCAACTGATGGACCGACACAGGTCACATGACCTGAGGTCAACTGACGGACCGACACAGGTCACATGACCCGAGGTCAACTGACGGACCGACACAGGTCACATGACCCGAGGTCAACTGACGGACCGACACAGGTCACATGACCTGAGGTCAACTGACGTACCGACACAGGTCACATGACCTGAGGTCAAGTGACGGACCAACATAGGTCACACGACATGAAGTCAACTGACGGACCGACACAGGTCACACGGCATGAGGTCAACTGACGTACTGACACAGGTCACATGACCTGAGGTCAACTGACGGACCGACACAGGTCACATGACCCGAGGTCAACTGACGGACCGACACAGGTCACATGACCTGAGGTCAACTGACGGACCGACATAGGTCACACGACATGAAGTCAACTGATGGACCGACACAGGTCACATGACCTGAGGTCAACTGACGGACCGACACAGGTCACATGACCCGAGGTCAACTGACGGACCGACACAGGTCACATGACCCGAGGTCAACTGACGGACCGACACAGGTCACATGACCCGAGGTCAACTGACGGACCGACACAGGTCACATGACCTGAGGTCAACTGATGGACCGACACAGGTCACATGACCTGAGGTCAACTGGCGGACCGACATAGGTCACATGACCCGAGGTCAACTGACGGACCGACACAGGTCACATGACCCGAGGTCAACTGACGGACCGACATAGGTCACACGACATGAAGTCAACTGATGGACTGACACAGGTCACATGACCTGAGGTCAACTGACGGACCGACACAGGTCACATGAACCGAGGTCAACTGACGGACCGACACAGGTCACATGACCTGAGGTCAACTGACGGACCAACACAGGTCACATGACCTGAGGTCAACTGACGGACCGACATAGGTCACACGACATGAAGTCAACTGATGGACCGACACAGGTCACATGACCTGAGGTCAACTGACGGACCGACACAGGTCACATGACCCGAGGTCAACTGACGGACCGACACAGGTCACATGACCCGAGGTCAACTGACGGACCGACACAGGTCACATGACCTGAGGTCAACTGACGGACCGACATAGGTCACACGACATGAAGTCAACTGATGGACCGACACAGGTCACATGACCTGAGGTCAACTGACTGACCGACACAGGTCACATGACCCGAGGTCAACTGACAGACCGACATAGGTCACACGACATGAAGTCAACTGATGGACCGACACAGGTCACACGACATGAGGTCAACTGACGGACCGCCACAGGTCACATGACCCGAGGTCAACTGACGGACCATGACATGAAGTCAACTGATGGACCGACACAGGTCACACGACATGAGGTCAACTGACGGACCGACACAGGTCACATGACATGAGGTCAACTGACGGACCGACACAGGTCACATGACCTGAGGTCAACTGACACACCGGTATAATGGACCAGATTGCACATTTATATACGGTGCGGCCCATTGCCGTGTTCTACAACATGCTTGACCTGGCAGCGATAAATGCTTATGTGTTATACAAGGCCTGCACTGGGTCCAAGGATTTTGGACTGAGGGGTAGGGGGTGGGGGGGTGTAGGTGTACAATTAATGGGTCTTTAGTAGGGTCATTAGCATTTGAATCGACATTATATAGCCCACTGAAAGGGACCGGGGGATTTAGAAGCCAAGTTTACTTGCGCAAAAAAGCGCAACCTTAGTCAAAGTAGTGTTAAGGGGGCGTGTAGGTCCAGGAGCTCCCGAAGAGATTGGTTGTAGTAATCCACAGAGTCATCTGCAGAAGGATGATTGACAGCGGTCAGGGTGTGAAGATCAGCAGACAGAACATCAAGGGAAATGTTTTTAAGGTCACGGAACTGGATGGGTCGTTTTGGATTTGAAGCAGGCGAAGATGAAGGCACTTCCAGGGAGATGACCCTGTGGTCTGAGACACCCAGGTCATATACAGATAAGTTATTGATGAGTACAGTGTCTGTAATCACCAAATCCAGAGTATGCCCCCTGCTGTGCGTAGGGGCGTCAACATGTTGAGTGAGATTAAGAGAGTCCAGAAGAGACTTAAAATCTGTTGCCAGAGGTGAAGAAGAATTGTCCACGTGGATATTTAAGTCGCCAAGAAAAATAGTCTTCACAGGGGAGGTGCAGAAAAAAGTGAGAAGGTCATGCATCTCTGAGTTAAATGAAACATGCGGTTTGGGAGGTCTATAAATTAATATAACATTCATCAGGAGTGGGGCTTTGAAGCTGAAAGCCAGACATTCAAAAGAGGAAAAGTCCTGAGAAGACAGATGAGACAATTTTAAATTACTGCGATAAATTACAGCCAGACCACCACCGCGGCCAGTGCTGCGGGCTCTCTGCAGATAACTGTATCCAGAGGGACACGCCTCATTCAGAGAACTGAACACCTCTGGTTGGTGCCACGTCTCTGTAAGACACATGAGGTCCAAGTCCTTCTCCAGAATGTGATCATGAATTAAACATGACTTGTTGGAAAGAGACTGCACATTGAAAAGTTCTAATTTAATACCAGTTGGAATAGGAGCTTTTTGAACCGGTTTAAGCAGACTGAAGTCCACTCCACGTTTTCCTCGCCACTTCGTGCGCAGAGGACTACAAAGGCCTACAGACGCAGCGTTCTGATGACGCCATCGAGGTGCGACACGTCTCTCAGTCCAGACAGCACTAATCGAATCAGAGTTCGCTTGAGAAAAAAACGCGGCGCTGAAGGTCGCACATCGCACTAAAGTGCTCCCTCCTGAACCGAAGCCTGATAACGTGGACCTGGAATGCAGCAGCCGAGTTGGAGAGGACAACATGTCAGACTCCTCATTTGCCGTCGAGGAGTTGACGCCTGAAGTGTACGACCAAGACGCCGAATATGGTCACAAAAGGGGAAACTGTTTATTCCTCCCAGAACCTGGCGCAAATCTTACCGGAACCGGACCTGTGGGTACCTGCCCTGTTCGACCTGTGCCACAGGGCGGCAGATACCTTGCAGGTCACGTGGCCAGACCCTTACACCTCGCCAACAGGTTACGAGGCTAGCGGGGAACTACCACTACGCGAAGCAATTGACAACGTCGCAGAAATTACCAATTTTCCTGGACTTCCTCATGGAGCTCAAACGTTCCTGGGCGGAACCCGGAGCTTCCATCATGCTTCCATTATCCCGACTCCTTGACGTCGCGGGAATGGAGACAGTAGGCCTCGCCAACGCACCCCCGAT
>JBBPBX010040271.1:0-14726 GCA_038048925.1 Garcialebias charrua
TTGTGGCGGCAGTTCCCAGCTATGTTCCAACGCTCCAGTGCTGCAATTTATTCACTCATATGTACATTTATTATTATTGATTCTTTAATTAATAATAAGAGATAAGAGATAAGAGAACTTTTATTAACATTGCACAAGTTTCTACCAGTACAGCGTAAATATGTACACACAGTCATCCTCAAGGCGGCGAGTGTGTGAAGCTGCTGCCACAGACCACATGAGACATTATGTCACATTATGTTCTTTCAGCGCGGCCTCTCCCATCCGTGTCGGGATGAAGGTCAAAGGTGATATGGAAAAATGAATAGACACAAACGGGTAAGAACGTGGTATTCAAAAAAAAGAATCTATCACGATTTGTCAATAGACACTCCATGATAAAGTCAGAAAAAACTCTACCAGCTTTTTAGCACATTTAGACAGGACAAGATACATTATGACGGCAGGCGGGAGGTAATTAGTCTGTGAGTAACAGCTCCAGATAAGAACAGTTCGCAGATCTCAGCCCGGCTCCATCTGAGAACGCACACACAGAGACCTCTGGGGGGAGGGGTGCGGGAGGGGAGCAAAGTCCCTTCAGCTTCCCAGCTCAGGAGAAGATTTGTAGACAGCCTTCAGTCCAAGGCCAGAGGCCAGATTAGATTACAGTAGTTGCTTTATTTTTCCAGTCAGGCCACAGTGTTCTTTTACTGCAGTCTTAAAGTCCAGGTCCTGTTTCTGGGTCCAAATCGCCGAATCGAGAGAGGTTCCGAACTACAAGTCCTTCCGTATGTGCCCTGTTTTAATCCGGACGGCTGTAAACGAGTTCCACACACCGCAGGTCCGCGGCAGCCACCGCTTCTCCCACCGTGCGGTTCAGCCCGCACAACAGCTGGGAAGGTCATCATAGCCTGGATCAAAGCATTTTCGCCGAGCGGAAGTCTCGCCAGCACGCCGAACGCGGCGGTCTTCCTCAGCCTTCAGTGGCAGAAACAGCCACCAGTATCCCAATAATCCACAGAGATTCCACGTCCCCGACAAAAAGAGCGGCCAGTTACATTAGCCTGCTCCTCGAGTCCATAATGTAGCTCACCGCACGCGTGTCGAAGGGGCTCCCCGGCTCTCCCTGGCCGGTGCGCCTCGCGGAAATTTTCGTTATCGATAGTATCGATAGATGAAATAGCCCAGAAAACAGTCCACGCACATAAATCCATTCCAAATTGGTTCGAGCGAGCGCTGAAGAGTTACAGACGAGACAAATGCAGAAGCGGGGGGGGACCAGGGAGGTGTAGGAGCAAAAAGAGATGCGACCTGCCCTGCCGAGAGCGGAAGTCTGAAGGCAGGCTGCTCTGGTCGGACTGACTCTGTCGCTGCCCGGCCTCCTGCTCTGGAGGTATGACTTCTGTTAGCTCAGTGTTTGTTCACAAAAACGGTTACTATTTATCTAAATAACTCATGAACTACGGGACAGATTTTTATGTACCTTACAGAACGTAATTACTTGGTGGTCATTTACAAACTATTAGCTGCAGGAGATGTTTAGAGCTAAAAAAAAAAAGATATTTTAGCATTGTTCTTTGTTGTTAGCGGTTAGCTACCGTAAATGGATACTATTTAGATAAATAACTCATGAACTACAGGACATATTTTTTATCAAACTTACAGAACGCAATTACTTGGTGGTCATTTACAAACTATTAGCTGCAGGAGATGTTTAGAGCTAAAAAATGTTTTGATATTTTAGCATTGTTCTTTGTTGTTAGCGTTAGCTACCGTAAACGGATACTATTTAGATAAATAACTCATGATCTACAGGACAGATTTTTATGAAGCTTACAGACCGTAATTACTTGGTGGTCATTTACAAACTGTGGCCTGTATGAGACATTTGAGCTAAAATTCGATTTATTTATCATTTATTTTCGTAGCGCACGCGATGGTTTGGAAGAAGTCAAAGCAAAACTATTTAAGTTCAGCAGATTTGACCATTTCATGAATTTTTTTTAGGAACGGTTAAGCTCAGGAACCCTTGTGCTATAATGTCAGCTAAGAAAAAAAAAATTCAGCAAAAAAAAAATTGTTCTTACCGTGTTAATCTTGTAAAGTCCTTCCATGCTCGCTGGCTTCTGTGGCCGCCATTTTCAGCAGGGCAAATGAGGTGCTGACGCGTCACGTAGTGGTGACGCATAATAGATGCGACCTAAATAAAGGTGCGATCTGTTTATGGATTTTTCCAATTTATTCCCAATAATTGGACAAAGCGATTTATATAACGAAGCGACCTTTCAGGCAGAAAATACGGTAAATGTAAAAGGAGCAGTAAAAAGGTTGTAAACAGATCTAAAGATTTGAAGGATGTAAAATGAGCTCAATTTATTTCTATGAGAAAAAATTACAAAAAAGGCTAAAATTTTCACAAAGCTAAAGTTGCGCCAATACCAAACGTCATAGCAAGACTGTCAAGAAAGAGCTGAACGTTTTGACTCATGATTTGTTGAAAAAGCATGAAAACTGTGGAACAAGAAAGATGCCCAAAAAAACATACGGAGGAAAAAATGGATCACAATAGTGTGAATGCTTCCTAAACATTTATGCAAAAAGTATAAAATGTGGACTGAGCCACACAAAGTACTCTGCTGAAACACATTTCTTTAAAAGTCATGGTTGGTGTATAATTCAGAGTCAGAGTCAGAGAGTCTTTATTGTCATTTGCACCGCATGTGGTACATGAGATGAAAACGAGATTATGTACACGAGGTCCCAGTTACATCCAACAACAAATGAAAGAGAAAAACAGTAATAACATCGAGAACTAACTAAGAAAAACATCAACTAGTAATACACTAAGCCTAATATAGTGGGAATAAACAGCAGCACGAACATGAGTTTGTATGAGCAGATGGTCACAGATGAACACAGATGAACACAGCAACAAGAAAACAGATCAGCATCAGCATGATGTGATATTTTGCAGTGTTTATTTTTATTTTATTTTTATTTATTCATGAGTCTAACAGCCTCAGGGTAGAAGCTGTTCCTCAGTCTAGTGGTTCTACACTTGATGCTCCTCAACCTCCGTCCTGAGGGGAGTGGGGCAAAGAGTGAGTGTGCTGGATGAGTGAGGTCTTTCATGATACAGGTGGCTCTTTTCCTGCATCTAGAGGTGTAAATGTCTGTGATGGTGGGGAGACTGACTCCAACAGACTTCTGTGCAGCCTTCACCACTCTCTGCAGAGCTTTCCTCTCTTCAACTGTGCAGCCTCCATGCCACACGTTGATGCTGGAGCACAGGATGCTCTCCACTGCACACCTGTAGAAGGAGGTGAGAACTGGGCTGCTCAGACCAGCTCGTCTCAGCCGTCTGAGGAAGTAGAGTCTCTGATGACCTTTCTTGATCAGGCTGGTGGTGTTGTTGCTCCAGCTGAGGTTATCATTCATGTGTACACCCAAGTATTTGTAGCTGGAGACCACTTCCACTGCAGACCCACCTATTATCAGTGGGGCATGGGTGTGTTTGTTCCTTCTGAAGTCCACAATCATCTCCTTTGTCTTCTTCACATTCATGTGAAGATTATTCTCTTTGCACCAGCTCTCCAGGTGTTCCACCTCCTGTCTGTAGCTGGACTCATCATTGTTTGTGATGCATCCCACCACCGCTGTATCATCTGCAAACTTAACAATATGACAGCCTGGAAGTGTGGCTGTACAATCATATGTGAGCAGAGTGAACAGAAGGGGGCTCAGCACACATCCCTGAGGAGAGCCAGTGCTGAGGGTTATGGTGGAGGAGGAGAAGTTGTGGATCTTCACGGACTGTGGTCTGTCTGTTAAGAAGTCTAGTACCCAGTTACAAATAGAGGGGCTTAGTCCAAGTGTAGATAGTTTGTCTATCAGAGTTTGGGGGATCATGGTGTTGAAGGCAGATGTGAAGTCCACAAAGAGCAGACGCACGTATGAGTCTTTCTGATCCAGGTGGGTGAGAGCAGTGTGGACCACGGAAGAAATGGCGTCCTCTGTTGATCGGTTCTCACGGTATGCGTATTGATGAGGGTCCTCATTGATGTTGACGGTTGCCTTGATGTGGGACATGACCAGTTTCTCAAAACATTTAGCGACTATCGGGGTGAGGGCCACCGGTCTATAGTCATTCAGACCAGTCACTGTGGAGCTCTTTGGGACTGGGATGATGGTCGCGGTCTTCAGGCAGGTGGGAACTGACTCCAGTGCAAGTGAGGTGGTGAAGATGTCAGCCAGCACCTCACAGAGCTGGTCCGCACATTCCTTCAGAACTTTCCCTGGGATGTTGTCTGGTCCGGTTGCTTTATGAGGATTAATCTTTCTGAGACTGCCTCTCACTTCTGCTGCGGACACCCTGAGATGCTCTTCATCTGGTGATGAGGTGAGTCTGGTGCTAGCAGGTCTGTTTGGATCATCAAAACGTGCATAAAACTTATTGAGGGCATCAGGCAGAGATGGGTCCCTGGGGCATTGTTTGTTTTTGCCTTTGTAATCTGTTATGCATTTAATACCCTTCCACATGCTCCGTGGGTCTTGTGAGGTGAACTGTCCCTCGATCCTCTGTGCATACGTGGCCTTGGCCTTCTTAATGCCATCCTTCAGTTCATTCCTGCTCTTTCTCAGTTCCACTTTATCTCCTGACTTGAATGCAGTGTCTCTGGCTGCTAGCAAGGCGTGAACTTCTAATAATTGTAGCACAAATAGAATAATGATTATGACATTTAACTCTCGTCTGTATGAATTAATTGACTTGACTCGACTGTTTTGAGGACCTAAAGTGTCAGAGATCCTGCTCTAAACTCCAGCTCTGCTTGATGTCAACACACCAACGTTTTGGGCAGCTCTTCAGACACGCTTGAACACCACTCAGAGAACCCATCTACAGTACTGTGACATTCTTTTGCTCTCCTCCAGGTCATGATGTTGATTGTAGACTTTTTGCCCGATTCAGACCATAGACCTTCGCTGACACACGCAGCCTTATTAATAAGAGCTCAGAGTGTCCGCTCCAAGACACTGAGCCAGTGGGTTCTGTCTGCCTTCAGAAAACGAGAGCAGCTTCTTGAAAAATGTCACTCTACAACAGACGCCTGTGTGTCCCCAAGGATACTGAGCAAGTACGGTCTGCCAGTCTATCACACAGAAGCACACTGCTTTTGTGACAAACTGGCAGACTAACATCTTTCATTTTTGCACTTCCTCTGTGCTCTTCTTCCTCCTTGACAATCCTCACAATGGGGTGAGGATGGCTGCACAGCGTTCCCTGTTGCTTTGTGTTGATTTGCTCCAATGCACTGGTGGATATCAGCGCTCCAGCACTCCGTATTTGTTAAGAAAATACTTTAAACACACAACAGAGAATTGTTGTGAGGTCAAAGATACACTTAATTACTTTTCATTGTGTGCAGTGCCGAATAACAACAAATATCCTTGCTGACCCCAAGGTCATTTAGGCCCTCTCCGTCAAGGGATAAGCTAACTCAGTTTTAACAGGTGAGCAGCCTGGCCATCCTTAAACCCTTCAGATGCTGTATCCATTACAGGATCCATGAAAGGTGGGTGAAAGCAGAGAGCATGAGGTGCTGCTTCACTGCACAGCGCACACTAAAGCTGGCAATTGTTAAATTGACACCGTGTCAGTCTTCTTCGCCATTTAGAAGCATGCCAAGTACCTCCTTGTGAACAAAACTTTTGCAATCTTTGATGTTCAGGATGAGCTTGAAAATAATTCCACAGTTAGATCCTTTCCCCTCTATTACACCGCCTTAAGCATCCATGAGGGAACCCAGAGTCAGACAAGCTTTATGTCCATCCTCTACAGTCAGGGAGAGGGATGTGAATCATGGTGCCCTAGTGGCATGAAAGTGCCCAGATATGCAAATATGGGAGTTGGTGCAATAGATTATTCAAATGCATGAACATTACGCCTTTGGGGTCGCCCCGTTCACAAGTCGTGATCAGTCACTGTGCGTAATAACCCCCTTGTGCTGTGTTTCCCCTCTAGAATCAGTGGGGGAAGTGAAGTGATGCTGTTGCACGCAGACTGGTGACACAAAGTGGCAGGGGCTAACCAGTGGTCTTGTGGGCCACCCACATAAGAAATAAAAATAACCTTTACAGTATGTTTACCATCAACAGTCAACATGGTTTACCACAATGGCAGGCATAGTATTTTCTCTTTTACTTTGTTGCAGAGTTAATAAACTGGAAAGGTATGTTTTTATTCCAAATTATCGTCTCATTTTGGTGTCAAATCCACAATGTTTGCTTTAGTAGTGTACATCTAATTTGATCGCACAAATTATTCTGTTTAATCCTGAAAAAGAAGAGAATTTGTGATATTCTCACCTTGAACGAGTGTTGAATAAGTAATTAATTAAAGTAGAAGTGTGTCAGGTAACTCTGACCATGTCTCTTACAATAGTTATAGACACCACAAAAGGACAGTGATGTTTTACCCACTTCTGTATCTGTCAACAAAATATCTCATGAACTAACTAAAAAGTGCTTAATGAAACTTTTATGAATTCTAAATTTGATGCACCTCTAGAATTAATTAATATTTGGAGTCACACCATCAAGATGGCCACAACAGGAAATCCCATTGGAAAACACACAGATGGCAATAATTCAGTCAATATTGCAAATACTTTGGAAAAGTTTGATGTGGTGGTAGCTGAGAGTCATTCACAGCATTCACAGCATACAGTAGTCCCTTGTTACTTTGTGGTTTGTCTCGCGGACTCGATCTGTTGCGGGTTGTGGACGCACATTCCATAATATTGAACCAAAAAAATCTTCAGGACACATGATTGTCAACTTTAATATTACTCATGTGAATGGGACAGTACTGGATACAGTACTGTACAGTAAACAATTAACAAAAAATAAGATACTTCAAACAGGTGCTACCATTTTATAGTTTTCTCTCAGTAATCCTCCACTGTATTCCCACTCATAATGACCACATTTCCCCAAAAGGCAACAGGGCCCCACCCAGAAGCCTCATTTCCTTCTGCTGAAAAATAAAAATAAAAATAAAAATAAAAAGAAGGAAAGATTTGATCTGATCGGTGTCCAGGAGATGCAGAGAAGCCGCACTGAACCAGCAGAACCGGAGCAGAACCAGACCTCCAGACCCATCAGTGAATCTTGAGAGCCGGTTGCTGGCCCACATGGACTTCTAAGCACAGAAGCACACTAGAAAGTCTGGAGCTGTTTCCATAGCCCCATCTGGACTTTTTTTCATCTGGACTTGGACTAAAATTGACCACCTATGGTCCCACGCCAGCCAACAGAAGGTCTGCCCCCTCCCACCCCACCCAAATGTGCTTTGGTGCTCAAGATTTGCAATGAACCGGACCAGACCCAGACCTCCATACTCAGCGGTGAACTCGAGAGCTCCTAACCGGCCAACGAGGACCTCGAAGCGGGGACACCATTGTAAGTAAAATTTTATAAATATATTGTTAAAATTAGTAGATTTAAGAGTTGAGAATATTGATTATGAACTTCATTGCTGCAATTACATCTGCATAAATGCAACCGAGTTGGACCGGAACAGAGATCTGTTGCTATGTTCTGCAGAGCCTGGTAAGGAAAATTTAGTAGCTACATATACAGTACAACATTGTACATATGTTGTTAAAATGACATAGGTTTAAGAGTTTAGAACATTGCAAGAGTAAGTGTTTATAAAGCCTTAATATATATATACTATATATATAAATACTAAAATGATGTCGCTACTTTGTGGAATTTCACTTATAGCAGGCGGGTTCGGAACGAAACCCCGCAATAAACGAGGGACTACTTTATTTCTTAAGTGCTACTCATTGCTTGAAATTTTGGTTAAAGCCCAAGTAATTTTTGTCATTTACCCTTTATTTATACATGTAGTCTCATTGAGCCCAAGTAATAAAGATTGATGTCAACCCTTGCTGTCTGTTAGCAAAATGTTCTATATACTACTGGACAGGTTTAAATGAAGCTTTCTAAACATAATCACTGGATGTACACTAAACTTTTAAAAACAGTCCAATACAAAATGGTCGCTACAGCTAATAAATATTTGTCAGCACAAGAATGGCTACATCACAGTCAGTTTTAAAGACACTGAGCTAAGGTTTGGTGTGGTAGTAGCTGAGCATCATTTATAACACATACTTGCAGCATGATATTGTGTGTAGCATTATTTTTAAATCAAAAAGGCTGAAAACTGAAATTATTTTAGTTTAAAATGTTGGCGTATGCTTTAATAAATGCTAGACTTTTAAGTCACCAAATTGTTTAGGTGTCTAATCTAGTCAGCGCTTTGAATAGTTGTTTTTAAAGATAAATTAGGGGAAATGACAGAAATCTCACATACAAATCACACTTCAGTCTTCAGATCAAGTCACACAACCTGCAATGCAGCCCCACCCCACCACCACCACCCCCACCACCAGCACCACCTCCCCTCACCAATTAAGGACTTGTTGTTCATTAATACAATAGATTTTCCTCCAAGCATCAGGTCTTTGTGTCAAGGGAAGAGACAATACTACTGGAAATACACCAACTGACATCCCTGTATCTCAGAGGCGCTGCTAGCTTCACACGGTATTAAACACAAAGTACTATTTTTGTCCTTTTTATACTCTGTTGGTTGTTCTTCCATTTTCTGCAAAGAGCCGAAGCTCATTTCGAAAACAGCTGAGCTTTGTAGATTTCAGCAACCATTCCTCAAACAAGAGTTAATAGTCTAAAGAGTGGGAGTATGAGAGCAGTGGGGGAAAAAAGAGGCAAATAAAAGAGTAAATGATGGCATTAAAAAAGGTCATGCAATGCTTTTTGAGTTTTTACATCCCTTCAGAGTATTATATTTCTTTTTGTTTGAGTGGGTCATCAAGGCTAGAAAAATGCTAAATTACAATAGTTGTTTTGTTCTTCAAAAACGTTTCCGAACTGCTTAAAGGGATAGTTTAAACCTTATAAAGTTTGATTTTAACCACAGATTACATGTTTAGGGCAGTACCAGTAATATGGTTCTCCTGCAGGAAGCACTTCAGGCTGCATTGAAGTGGTACAGCTAGCTGCTGCTGCTATCTTTTATTTATAAATAAACATGCATTTGTCTTTTTAAATACCCATGGAAGTAATGGCAATGTAAATGTTGCACAGAAGTCGATTGTGACGTTTTACACTCAGCAGCAAAAATCACTTGAAGGGAAGGTAAATGGCACTTTGTGGTGAAAATGCAGAAGTGCGTTGTTAATTCATCAACGTAATGTGGAAATATACCGTACTTTCCACCGTACATGTCACATCAACAGTGGTATCAGTCCAAATGTGTCTAATAAAGTGGAAACAATACATTAATAAGTCACTTCACCATATAAGTCACATTTATGTGTCACTGCTGATGCATCGCGTTTGATGTGTCACCGCTGACCACCCGGAAATGTGGGCCAGTGTTGTGCCAAAAATCAGTTGTTTGCCAAATGGCGGCCACAGGAGCGTGCACGGGAGGACTTTAACAAGAAGTTAACTAGATTAACACTTAAAAACAATTGTTTGTTTGCTCAAATTATAGCAAAGTCTGTCTAAGTTTAACTTTTCTTTAATTAATGCACTATATTGGTCAAATCAGTTGCATTTCAAAAGCTGATTCGTGGCTGTAGGAGCGCGCAGAGGGATGACTCGCCGTGCATTTCTTCAAAATGTACCAAGATTATCACCTAAAAAGAATTATTTGTTTACTCGACATTGTAGCAAATGTGTGTCTCAGTTGAACTTTTCCTTAATAAATGCACTTAAATGGTCAAATCAGCTGCATTTCTCCTGGGCAGTACAGCAAAATGCAGCTGATTTGATGTTTGCTCCATGAGTTCTGGAGCGAGATGAAGGTGGCAACTGTGGCAAGCCAAGTGTCTCATTAATAGCCACTTTTACCTATTAATGAGACACTTGGCTTGCCATATTAGTCGAGGACCCTCTAGGAGCTAAAAATGGTAGTGTTCAGTATTTTCCATGTCAGAATAAATGAAATTGTGAGATCTCAGCCAAAAATTGGGTTATAAATATGAAGAAGAAAAAACGTATATAAGTTGATTTGGTGTATAATTAGCAAGACTTACAAATTTAGGCAAAAAGGTGTGACCTATACAGCGAAAAATACGGTAACAAGATTATTTATCAAGTTTTCAACACTGCTGCTCATATTCACCAAAGCCACATGCACCTGTTTTAATGGAGCAGAACGCAAAGCAGCCTTTTGACAAAGAGAAAGCAGCTGTTTGTCACTACAAAATCATAAATGCAAGTAATATGTTTGCAGTTTATCTTTTTAAAGCTAACAACCAGCTACCAACACCTCAGTCATCCTTGGCACAACCTCCAAGTGTTTCAAGCCTGTGAGGTAAAAGGTTTTCTAGATGAAAAATTAGAAATGTCTGATTGACTTCCTTGGGCGCCCTAGTGCCTCTCAGTGCCAAACCAATTATTTATTTATTTTTTAAGTCCACTTCTTTAAAAATAAAATGAAATAAAATGCAGTACGTACCTGGAAAAAAGTATGCACCATCTTGGATGTTTTACCCTTTTTATTCCTATTACAAATCAATCATGGTCAATATAAATTGACCTTTTTGACCGAAAGAGCCTCTCTTTAATGAGAAAGTGAAATGAAATTATTTCATTTGGACTCTCCCATCTCACCTGCTGGAGCTTAAAACTCCTTCAGAGTGTTCTCAGGTATCTCGAAGGCCTCTATCGTCATTCACCTTCTTTCACAGTCACTCAGTGTGTGAGGACGGTCTGCTCTTGGTAGATTTACACACGTCCCATGTTTCTTCCATTTCTTGATGATGGACTCATCGTAACTCCTGGGTAAGTTCAGTGGCTTGGAAATATTTTTGTATCTGTCCCCTGACTTAAATATTTATGCAATCACTTATTTTACATTGCATAAATGTATTTATTTGGTAATACTTTGTAAAAATGCAATTTCATTTTGAAAATAGTGAGTTCGTTCTGATGATGTTGTCAAAAAGTCCCATTCATACTGACCATGACTGATTTTTGACAGCAACTAAAGGGTTAAACGTCCAAGGGTAAGTGAATACGTGTTTTAATAAGTGCTGAAAAGATAACTACAGTAAATAACTTTGGAAACACTTTTAGAATTAAATGTCGTTCCATGTACAGCTAAATACTCAAACTGGAGTAGCCTTGTAAGCACATTGTTGAAACCACTGATGTAAAAATTCATTTCCATGCAGAAGAAAGACCCTCTCTGTGACCTTAAGCAGAATCAGCGCATCCGTTTATTTATTTTTATTCTGTTGAAAACCTTTAAAAACATCCAACTAAATTTAATATTTACCAGTAGAAATGTCAGTCACTGTGGATTGGGATGCATTGTTCAACCGATGCATAAAGAAGTAGATACACAGATGTTCAACACTGACTGGTTAAATTACTTTTGCACAACTGAAGCAGAAGGGGAAAAACATCACAAAATATCCCTCTCGAAAGAAAAATAATTGAATTTGAGAACTTTGTGCAACTACAGGAGTCCCTAACTAGACGAAGGTTGAGGAAGGAGCTTTAGTGGTTCTGTGTAAATTCCTGAAAACAGAAAACTTGACCACAGAGTGCAGAAAAACATATGAAAGAAAAGAAACAAACAATAAAAAAGGTGCTTAAAAGTAGCTAAACTGACAGGATTTATTGTCAGCAAGGATGTAGCATGACTATTGTTCTCAGCGACTCCAATTTAGTTCACATACACCAACTCAAAAGATTGACGCTGCGGCTAATGGAACCATCTGAACTCTACAACAGCATGCAACAAAGAGCAACAACTCAACAGAACATCTGTCCATCCATTGTATTGGTTTGTTCTGGCTGTGGAGATCTGGTAACTGGGACCCCGAGTAAATAATTTTGTTCCACCTCATGTACTACATGTGATGTGAATGACAATAAACTTGACTTGAATTTGATATTTGCTCTGGTGAGTTGTGAACATCCAGATGTGGTCAAGATCTGGTGTCAAATATTAGGTAAGGCATATACGTGAGCACAAACATGTATACAACAGCAAGAGGAGCACCATGTATGAATTTTGTTTGAGTCTTTAGGGGGCTTTAGGGTAACACATCGATCAACCATGACGTACGTGTTATAATATGTGTAAAATGGTCTGAGATCACCTACAAAACCAACTTGTGGGTCTTGTTAAATGACTCAGCAAAAAGGAACACAAAAATTACCCTGTGACTCTTCTTCTTCTTCTTTCAGTTTTTCCCTCTTCAAGGAAGTCACCCTCCTCCATCTCACTTTGTCCTCTGCCTCCTCTGCCCTCACTCCAGCTACCTCCATGTCCTCTAACTGCATCAAGATATCTCCTCTTTATTTTTTTCCTGGCAGCTGCATTTCTAACATCCTTCTATATGCCCACTGTCCCTCCTCTGGACATGTCCAAACCATCTCAGTCTGGCCTCCCTAACTTTATCTCCCAGTTGTTCAACATGTGCTGTACCTCTGATGATCTCATTCCTGATCTTATCCATCCTTGTCACTCCTAAGGAGAACCTCAGCATCTTCATTTCTGCTACTTCCAGTTCTTTCTCCTGTCTTTTTGTCAATGTCTCTGTCTCCAGACCATACAACATAGCTGGTCTCACCACTGTCTTGTAAACTTTTCCTTTGACCTTTGCTGACACCTTTTTGTCACAAATCACTCCTGAAACTTTTCTCCATCCACTCCATCCTGCCTGGACTCTCTTTCACCTCTTTACCACATTCCCCATTTTCCTGGACAGTGGACCCCAAGTACTTGAAGTCCTGCACCTTTGTGACCTCTGCTCCTTGTAGCCTCACTGTTCCACTGGCCTCCCTCTCATTCACACACATGTACTCTGTCTTACTACGGCTGACTTTCATTCTTCTTCTTTCAAGTGCATACCTCCACCTCTCCAAGTTCTCTTCCACCTGTTCCCTGTTCTCACCACAGATCACAATGTCATCTGCAAACATCATAGTCCACGGGGATTCCTGCCTGACCTCATTTGTTTGTCGTTCCATCATCACGAAAAATTACCATGTGATTGAATATGTATTTTACATTTGATGACAAAACTTTATTCATCAAGGGTTCCCCTTTATGGTATATGTTAAGGTCAACATGTACCTTTTAATCTTCAAGAATTTATTCACAAAAAGAAAAGGACTTCAACACTTTCTTATATCCACACTCCTGCATGGCTAATTGTGCCCAAGTGCAAGGTAAGGCTGGTACACTTTGCAGTTATTTCCTAAATTACCAACTTATAAGAAACCTTCCACTGCAGTTTGATCCATCTGCCGCCCATCTTAAGGTAGAAACTGCTAATTGGCAACACCTGCACATACACCAGGCAGAGATATTGATTCCTTATTCCCACACTTCAAACATCCTGAGTGACTTGAAGAAGTTAGTGAAGGACCAACAAATTACGGGGCGCCATACTGCTGCAGGCAGGTAATTTACTGGGATTGTTTACACGGGCACGCTTACTGCTGCGCTTGCACTACAGAGAAAACGCCCAGGATCGTAACACGTGGACAGGTGACAAGTGTTTGGTGGGGAAGAGAGTGCTTAGACTGAAAGTACAGCAGCGGCGGATGTAATTAAATCTCTGGTTTTAAAAAGCAAAGATTAAGTGTGTGTTTAATAGATCAATAAGGATGGACGGATAAGACAAAGACGATTAATCAAAGTGTTTGGAAAGCAGAGCTCTTAGGCAAGCAATTAATATGTCAGGGAAACCTCGCAGGAACAAAAAAAGTCCGTTAAAATAAATGTAAGAACGGCATTGAGGGCTATTACTTAGGATTATCATCAACATTGATTTTTGTCTATATCCGTGAGCGAGTGTAATGTTAATATCCCTATTGATTCTGAGCTTTTTAGCAGCTTTTGATGGACACCACTCAAACGCGGCATCTCATAAAACTCCCAGTTTGAGGTTTCATTACAATGTCCAGACCGATCTTTATTTCCCTTGAAGGAGGATTGTGAATATCGATCGGCTGCAGATAAGAAGCACAAGTTCAGCACTTGTTTTTGATGAAATGTGTCTCAAAATTTATATTGGAATAATAGCGCATCAAAAACAAGCCGGGACTCGGAGCCCCCGAGTTAATATGGCTGCAGGCCAGAACAAGCTGCAGCAGTTTGTTTGACTTTGCTTTGAATTGCTTTGCATAAAACTTGAATCTGTTTAAAGCACAGATTGAGGCAAAAGTGTCAGTGAAGAACATAAAAGAAGGTAGACTGTAAAAATGAATACATTATTTTGTCATACATTTAAAACAAGGCTCTTAAACCTCATGATGCCAGCACAGGTGAAAGGCTTCCTGCCTGTTTCCATTCTGATTACAGTATACTGTACTGTAGTTATTTACAGTGGCTCTATAGGCCGGACTCCTGGGAGTGGCCAGCTCAGTCTCATGTAGCCTGCTTTGTTCCTGGCTCTATTGAACCTGGACTCTCTGAGGATATTTGTGGGCTTTTGAGATGGTCTCTGTGTTCAGTTTCATTGCACATACTGACACACTTCTAGACACTGACTGAAAAAAGTTGGAAATAATCTAAAAGCTATGCTAGCTTAAGCCATTGCATTGTAGCGTTTCTCAAACTCCCTTCTTTGACTGCAACACGGCAGCATGGAATAAAGAATAACAATGGATAATTGTCTGAA
>JBBPBX010040272.1:2682-29453 GCA_038048925.1 Garcialebias charrua
ACATACAAACATAACAGAATACACATGCCTTCCAGACTGAGCGGACATGCCGCGCTTGGAAAGCATGCAAACCAATCACGTGGGTCACATCTACTGTCAACATTGGTCTCCGGCTGCAGTTCCACAAGTGAACACCTCCTTTCACGGGGGTGCTATCATCTTACATAAGCCCAGACCGTGCTCATGTCTTGAGGAACGAGGTCTCAAACATGATGCAGAAAGGAGTGATCAAGGTGGTTCCTGCTCACGATGTAAAAAATGGCCATTATAGCAAGTACTTCCTGGTCCCGAAGCATGGATCAGGGCTTGAGGCCCATTTTAGACCTCAGGGGTCTGAACAAACAAATAAAAACGTACAAATTCAGGATGTTGACACTCAGACAAGTTATTCACTCGGTTCAACTGAGGGATTACATCTGAAATAAGCTTTTTTCCACATGAGCACCCTGCCATGCCACAGAAAATATTTCCGCTTTGCCTTCCAGGGCAATGCGTTCGAGTTTTTGGCAATGCCTTTTGGCTTTAAATCTGTCCCTCGGTCATTCACGAAATGCTTGGACCTGGCCCTGACCCCACTGAGGGGTCAAGGGGTCAAAGTTCTGAATTATCTGGACGATCTACTCATTCTTGGACACAACAGGGTCCAGGTACAGTAGCACGCAGAGAGGGTGATGTCTCACCTGGAAGCTCTAGGTTTTGTTATAAACCTGGCAAAAAGCAATCTGACCCCATCCCAGATTACCGTATTTCTGGGAGTACAGCTCAACTCCATATGTACAGGGCAAGGCTCTCAGAGGCACGGATTTCATCCCTCCACCTCTACCTAGCACGTTTTCAGCTAGGCCAGAGGGTGCCTCTCAAGCTGTGCCAGCATCTCTTGGGCCTGTTGGCAGCAGCTATTGCTTACGTGCCTCTGGCCTTATTAAGAATGCACCCTCTACAGATATGGATCAACAAACAATTGCAACCTGCCCCCCCTCGACGAACGAGGGGGATACTGATTGGCCCAGAGTGCATGAAGGCCCTGGAGCCATGGAAGGCCCCCACAGTGTTCAGCAAAGGCGTCACGCTGGGAAGGTTGTTGTCACAAGTCCTGGTCACCATGGACGTGTCAAAAACTGGGTGGGGAGGTCTTTGTAGAAACCAGTACACCCAATGGGTCTGGAACCAGCAGGAAGCAAAGCTCCACATAAATTTCCTAGAACTCAGAGGAGTGTTCTTCTCTCTGAAACACTTTCACAGGAAGGGGCTGGTTACATAACAACATGTCCTCATAAAATCGGACAACAGGACCACAGTCTCCTACATCAACAGAGAAGGTGGAACAAGGTCCCGACCCCTCCTTAGGTTGGCACAAACATTGCTCATGTGGTACAGCTCCCGGATCTTGTTGCTGAGGGCGACCCACATCCCGAGCGAGCTGAATCACGGGGCAGATTCCCTCTCAAGAGGGCCCCTCCTCCCTTCGGAGTAGCAGCTGAACCCACGTATCGTGGACCAGATCTGTGCACGATACGGGAGGGGTAACGTAGATCTGTTTGCTTGTAGCAACAATATGCATTGTACCCTGTATCACTCGATAAGAGAATCAGATGCACCACTGGGGACAGATGCCCTAACATACAGCTGGCCAGCGGGGAGGCTGTATTACGCGTTTCCACCTGTCCCCCTGATTCAGGCGACGCTGGATCGTGTATGCAGAGGAGCTCTCTCCCTAATACTGATAGTTCCTAGGTGGCCTCAGAAAGCATGGTTCCCAGAGGTGATCTCACGGCTGATGGGGACACCATGGCAGCTGCTCCCCCTACAGGGACCTGGTGACCCAGGCCCACGGGCAGATCCTTCATCCATGCCCGGAACTGTGGCAGCTCTAGGCCTGGCTTCTGAAAGGGTCCAGTTAATGGCCTCCGGTCTGCCCAATAATGTGGTAAACACAATACAGGGAGCAAGAGTACTACTCAGACCCTCTACTCCCACAAGTGACGTGTTTTTTAGGCCTGGTGTCTAGAGAGGAACATTATCTCATATTCCTGTGACCTGGTCCAGCTCCTAACCTTTCTACAGGACCTACTGGAGAAGGGTCGCTCTTTCTCCACCATTAATGTATTTTTATCAGCCATCTTGGCATGCCACGAGGGCTGGGGAGGTAAATCACCTGGTGCCCACCCTCTCATGATACGGTTCATGAAGGGCGTGCTAAGGATGAGACCTCCAAGCAGGACTTTGGCCCCTCAATGGGACCTGCATTTAGTCCTGGATGCTTTGTGTGAGCCTCCATTTGAGCTTCTTAGCAGCATTAAGATAGACTTGTTATCTTATAAAACTGCATTGCTCTTAGCTCTGTGCTCAGCAAAACGTGTGGGTGACCTCCACGCATTATCTGTGCATCCAACGTATACCAGATTTGCCCCGGACGGGTCAAAGGTCACCCTTCGTCCAAACCCCGCATATGTGCCAAAAGTACCAACTTTAAATCCCAGAAGTCTGGACTTTGAGCTGTCAACCTTTCCTCCTCCCCCTGTTCTAACTGAGGAACAGAGGAGGCTGAACGCGCTCTGCCCTGTTAGGGCCCTGAGTGCCTACATGGAGAGAACTAACAGCTGGAGAAAAACAAACCAGCTGTTTGTGTGTTTTTCTACTCCTGCTGCTGGCAGAGCCCTGTCAAAACAACGCCTCTCACACTGGGTTGCTGAGGCCATTAAGAGGGCATACAGCAGCAAAGGTCAGCAGGTGTCCTCTGGGGTACATGCTCACTCAATCCGAGGCCTAGCCATTTCCTGGGCCTTATTCAGAGGTGTACCAGTAGCAGATATATTTGCAGCTTCTAGCTGGGCATCATCAAACACGTTTGTGAAACACTACAGTTTGGATGTCACAGCATGTGACGTAACTCAGGCTGTTCTCTCTACCACAGAGTAGAGAGCAGCTGGCGCCTGTAGTCTAAGGCATAAGTTCTCACAAGCATGCATTTCCAGGGCGTGATTGAATTATGTTCCCATAGTCAATGTGTTGCACTGAGTGTACTGACTGATAAGGGAACTGAAAGCACCATAGCTCATGTTCCCTGAAGAAAGGGAACAAGGTGCAACACATGTTTGCCCTTTCAATGCCCAAGCTCGGTGAAGTGCACCCTGAGAATGAAGGTGAGGCGTCAGTCCCTTTTATGCAAAGAGGGTGGGGCCTCATTGCTGACGCTGCTGCCTTTAGAAAAGGCGTGATTGTATTACTGCACGTGAACCGCGCGGCGGTGCAATTCCCATAGTCAATGTGTTGCACCTCGTTCCCTTCCTTCAGAGAACATGAGTTATGGTGCATAACTTTCAGTTTTCCACTAGTAGGCCATACATATGCATTTTAGGGTAATTGAAGACACTTAATTGACCTTAGGAGTGAGTGGGCAGGAGCACAAGTGTGTCTTGTTGGGTCTGTAAAGAACCTTGAACAATTTAGAGTGGGTTTAGAAAATGACATCTCATTGCACTTGGGTGTATTACTTGAAAGTCTAAAATCTGTTTTTCCTCCCTGATCAACTTTGCTTTAATAAATGTCTATCTTTATGCAATGAAGATATTGAAATGTTGTCAATTCTCAAAACTGTATTTTCAAACTGAATTGCTCGCTAAATGTGAACACTAGCAACAGTATTATTTTATTAATACAGCAATGTCATTTGTTACCTGCCTGTAGCTCCCTTTGCCCTTTGAATCATTTATGTGATCAATAGTGCATCCAAGTACAGCAGATGTGGCTGAAATCCAAGTCAGAACTTTAATATTGGGGCAGGCAGAGTGACCACAAGGCATTGAATCATCCAGGATAATGGCTGGATGAGAGACTGCATGGTGAATAATAGTAAACAACTGGTGCATCAAGAAATATGCTTTGGAAAAGAGTGGAGCTACAAACATAGATTAATTTCATCTTTCAGGTCAATGGTCTTTTGAGACAGCATCTAATGGAACAAATCTGTGTCTACAGGACTTTGGACCATTTTGATCAGATGAGAGGTGACCTTGCTCATGCATTAACTTTATATATTTGGCCAAGGGGCAACCTAGAGAGCAGGATTGAGCAGGGGCCTCTAAAAAGACAGGCACTTTGAATTAACAAAAGACCATTGACAATAACATTTTCTAACATGATGCACCAATAAAATTAAGGAGACCAGTTACATTTTATCCTCCTGGGTTTGAACAAAATGTAAACAGTCTTTATCCTGCATCTCTTCAAAGTCTCATTACAGGGCAAGACAAACAGAAATTGTTAACGAAATAAATCATCAACATTATTGTTTCATTATATACGTTTGTCACGGTTCCTTCAAGCTTATTAGGAATTACTTCAAAGTGCAGATCCTGCCCATGGTGAGTACAAAACAGATTTTTATCAAACAAAAATGCAGGTCATATGGGATAATATCATTGGCCTCAGATAACTAAAAAATAAATAAAAATGACATGGATGTTTACCAACAAGCCTTAAGTCCAACTCAAATGAAACAGTAACAATATCACAGACATTAAACAACCAAGTGTGGTCGATGCTGCTGCACAAAGGAAGGGAACTGAACAAAATAAATAGCTGACAGCATAATCACCTAACAAGAGCACCTGGAGAGAGAAAGTGGGAACAGGTGTGCAGCATCTGTACTGAGGAAGGAACACAGGGAAAACAGAACATGAAACTACAATAAATCTGTAAATAAGAACTACAATAAACACAAACACAGAGAAGCTAATGAGAAAATCCAATATTTTATTACATAGACAATCAGAAAATCTATCATTACATTGTATATATTCATTTGTTTGTTTGTTTGTTTCCGGTATTAGTCAAAGCTTGTTGCAATGTTGTGTCCAAAATTCCCAACCCCCAAATGGCATTAATGGACGGTACTTAAAAGATAATTTATACTTACCCTTTAGGGTATGATCTAAAGTTAAAAGCTAGCAACAAAAAGCGAACTGACACATTGTACTTTTTCTTGCTCGCTTGCTTGCCTACTTGCATGCATGCATACATACATACATATATACATACTTATACATACACACACATACATACACACACACACACACATACAAACATACATACATACATACATACATACATACATACATACATACATACATACATACATACATACATACATACATACATACATACATACATACATACATACATACATACATACATACATACATACATACATACATACATACATACATACATACTAGGGCTGGGCAATATCTCAATATTTAAAAAATATTGAGATATTTCATACGCAATATAAGATGGGACTATATCATCTATATCAATATTTGGTAACACTTTATAATAACTACACATTATTTAGCCTTATTTAAGCATTAATAAACATTTAATTAACATTGAAAACATTGTTAATTAAGGATGATTCACACTTAATACACTATTAATTAACACACTTATTTAAATAATGTTTGAATTCACTATCTATTAATCCTACAATGCATCATTAATTAAGGCAGTTGGTAGTAGTTACTTAAGTGTATTTGTGAACCCTTCTAAAGTGAAGACTATTCATGCTTTATTAAGGTTTTGTTAATGTTTAATAAATCCTAAATAGCCACAAGTTATTTTTCACTTGGGGAAATCAGACAAAATGAATTCACTATCTATTAATCCTGCAATGCATCATTAATTAAGGCAGTTGCTAGTAGTTACTTAAGTGTATTTGTGAACCCTTCTAAAGTGAAGACTATTCATTCTTTATTAAGGTTTTGTTCATGTTGAATAAATCCTAAATAGCCACAAGTTATTTTTCACTTGGGGAAATCAGACAAAATGAATTCACTATCTATTAATCCTGCAATGCATCATTAATTAAGGCAGTTGCTAGTAGTTACTTAAGTGTATTTGTGAACCCTTCTAAAGTGAAGACTATTCATGCTTTATTAAGGTTTTGTTAATGTTTAATAAATCCTAAATAGCCACAAGTTATTTTTCACTTGGGGAAATCAGACAAAATGAATTCACTATCTATTAATCCTGCAATGCATCATTAATTAAGGCAGTTGCTAGTAGTTACTTAAGTGTATTTGTGAACCCTTCTAAAGTGAAGACTATTCATTCTTTATTAAGGTTTTGTTCATGTTGAATAAATCCTAAATAGCCAGAAGTTATTTTTCACTTGTGGAAATCAGACAAAAATCAAAGCAGGAGACGTTGAATACCAAAAACAGGTTTGTATTGACATTTTCTAAAAGTCAATAAAACATACATCTGTCAGTTAGATGTTCCCACCGCTAGTTAGAACGACTCCGTCACGTTTTGCAAAATAAAGAAACCGAGTAGGACTCGCTGCAGAAGAAGCCTGCAGTTTAACAAAACCGAACTACGTCCACACCAACGAATTAGTCTTTCCTCTCATCAGTGATGTCGTCAGCTTTCTCTTCGCTTGTGAAACTTTGTTCAGTCACATTCTGACGGTCATGAGCACTCGTTTGACTCGTTTTGAAGCGAAAACAACGCGCTTTGGAGACTAGCTTAGCTTTTAGCCTGCTATCGCTAACGCCTGCTGTTGGAGTGAGCGCTGCGTAACAACGACGTCACCACGCACGTTTTGTGTCACAGCTTTTTCTGTCCGGGCGGGTTGTTGAAGCAGCCGTTTCAACACGAACAGAAAAAGAAAAACGTCAGTGAAACGTTGTAAAATCCTATCATTTGATTTGTGACCAAAATGTTTTGCACTACTTTTCTTTGACACAATTTTTGCCACTTTAGTGACCNCACTTTAGTGACCTGCTACAGGTTAAGTGTTTCGCTGCGTAACAACGACGTCACCACGTAGGTTTTGTGTCACAGCTTTTTCTGTCCGGGCGGGTTACGAACAGAAAAAGAAAAACGTCAGTGAAACGTTGTAAAATCCTATCATTTGATTTGTGACCAAAATGTTTTGCACTACTTTTCTTTGACACAATTTTTGCCACTTTAGTGACCTGCTACAGGTTGAGTGTTTCATGACCCAGGTTGGGTAAACATTTTAGATTTCCACAAGTGAAAAATAACTTGTAAATGGTAAATGGAGCTTATTTATATAGCGCTTTCCAGCTCCCTGTGAGGAGCCCCAAAGCGCTTTACAATACCAACCATCCACCCATTCATTCAGACATTCATACACTTGTGGCTATTTAGGATTTATTAAACATTAACAAAACCTTAATAAAGCATGAATAGTCTTCACTTTAGAAGGGTTCACAAATACACTTAAGTAACTACTAGCAACTGCCTTAATTAATGATGCATTGCAGGATTAATAGATAGTGAATTCAAACATTATTTAACAATTAGTACGCATTTAATACATGTGGTGAAAGCACATTAATTTGAGCATTCACAAATATAGATAGCATAGTTAATTCATGAGTTATTAAGCATGAATAAACATTGAGTACGTAGGTTTTGGAACTCATTATTCTTTATGTATAAAGCGTTAATAAGTGTGTTAATTAATAGTGTATTAAGTGTGAATCATCCCTAATTAATGATGTTTTCAATGTTAATTAAATGTTTAAATAAGGCTAAATAATGTGTAGTTATTATAAAGTGTTACCCAATATTTAAACGCTGGGTAATAATTAGACTTGAAAATATGTATACCGTATTTTCCGCCTGATAGTTCGCACCCTTCTATAGGTCGCATTGTACAATTATTGACAATAAATTGGAAAAATCCATAAACAGGTCTCACCTTCAGTTAGGTCGCACCTATTATGAGTCACCGGTATGCGACGCGTCAGCGCCTCATTTGCCCTGCTGAAAATGGTGGCCAAAGAGCGAGCGAGCACGGATGGACTTTTAACAAGATTATCACGGTAAAAACAATTATTTGTCTGCTGAAAATTATAGCAAACATGTGTCTTAGCATAACCGTTCCTTAATAAATTCACGTAATGGTCAAATCTGCTGGTTTAAATTGTTTCGTTTTGACGTCTTCCAAACGGTTGCGCGCGCTGCGAAAATAAATTATAAATAAATATAATTTTAGCTCAAACAACCCCAACAGCTAACAGTTTGTAAATGAACACCACATAATTACTTTATGTAAGCTTAAAGAAAATCTGCGGTGTGGTTTATGAACTATTTAGACGAATATCCATCCATTGTCTTCCGCTTATCCGGGGTCGGGTCGCGGGGATAGCAGCCTAAGTAGGGAGGCCCAGACTTCCCTCTCCCCAGCCACTTGGAGCAGCTCCTCCAGGGGAATCCCAAGGCGTTCCCAGGCCAGCCGAGAAACATAGTCCCTCCAGCGTGTCCCTCCAGCGTGTCCTGGGTCTTCCTCTGGGTCTCCTCCCGGTGGTACATGCAGCGGCTCTACTCCAATTCCCTCCCGGATGACTGAGCTTCTCACTCTATCTCTAAGGGAGAGTCCAGACACCCTGCGGAGAAAACTCAATTCAGCCGTTTTTATCCGAGATCTCGTTCTTTCGATCCCAACCCAAAGCTCATGACCATAGATGAGGGTGGGAACGTAGATCGATCGGTAAATTGAGAGCTTTGCCTTTTGACTCAGCTCTCTCTTCACCACAACAGACAGGTACAGCGCCTGCTTCACTGCGGACGCTGCACCTATCCGCCTATCGATCTCACACTCCAGTTTTCCCTCATTCGTGAACAAGACCCCGAGATACTTAAACTCCTCCACTTGGGGCAGGACCTCCTCCCCGACCCGGAGAGGGCACGTTACCCTTTTCCGGCTCAAGACCATGGCCTCGGATTTGGAGGAACTGATCCTCATCCCGGCCGCATCACACTCGGCTGCAAACCGCTCCAGTGAAAGCTGTAGATCACAACCTGATGAAGCCAATAGGACCACATCATCTGCAAAAAACAGAGAAGTGATTCTAAGGCCACCAAAACGGATCCCCTCAACACCTTGGTTGCGCCTAGAAATTATGTCCATAAAAGTTATGAACAGAATCGGTGACAAAGGGCACCCTTGGCGGAGTCCAACTCTCACCGGAAACAAGCTTGACTTACTGCCGGCAATGCGGACCAGGCTCTGACACTGGTCGTACAGGGACCTAACAGCCCGTATCAAAGGGCCTGGCACCCCATACTCCCGGAGTACCCTCCACAGAACCCTCTGAGGGATGCGGTCGAATGCCTTCTCCAAGTCCACAAAGTACATGTAAACTGGTTGGGCAAACTCCCACGCACCCTCCAGGACCCTGCCGAGGGTGTAGAGCTGCTCCAGTGTTCCATGTCCAGGACGAAAACCACACTGTTCCTCCTGAATCCAGTGTTCGACCATCCAACGGACCCTCCTCTCCAGAACCCCTGAATAGACCTTACCAGGGAGGCTTAAGAATGTGGGCCCCCTATAGTTGGAACACCCTCTACGGTCCCCCTTTTTGAATAGGGGAACCACCACCCCAGTCTGTCAATCCAAGGGAACTGCCCCCGATGTCCATGCAATATTGCAGAGTCGCGTAAGCCACACAACCCCACAACATCCAGAGCCCTAAGGAACTCCGGGCAAATCTCATCCACCCCTGGATCCCTGCCACCGCGGAGCTTTTTAACCACCTCGGTGATCTCAGCACCAGAGATTGGAGTCGGGCTATTTTGGTCCATTTCGCCCAGCCCTACTACATACATAAATTAATTCATCCATCCATCCATCAATATTTATTTATTTATTGTTTATATAATAGAGACAGATACAAGAAACATAGATCAAAACAATCTAATGCTTGTACTGTATCACAGTGTATTTAGACAAAGCTAATTCACAACACCTGTCCCTCGATGGGCCTTTAACAGTTGGTTAAATGCAAAGTTAAGATCAACATTTAAAACCAAATTAAAATAAAGTAAAATATAAAAACAATGTATTTAAAACTACTTAAAACAATTACAATATTTTAAAATTAGTACAATTTTGTGTTCATATTTAGCCAACTCTTATGCCTTGAAGTGAATATTTTAATGTCAGTTATGGTCTAAGTTCAGCTGGTAATGAGTTCCACAGCTTACAGCTCCTAATAGAGAAGGCTGTCTGTCCAAAATTTGTCCAGCTAAATGGTATTTTACAGTCATGATTTGTGGAACTTCTCGTGACTCTGTTGCAGTTCTATCTCTCAACAAATGTAAGTAATGGCTCAGGTGCTAGAAGATTGATGCATTTATGGAATGGTTTAAGAAAACAAAAAACATATTAAAGCTATCAAAGCTCATTAGAATATATTTCTTAATAATGTTACAATGGTGATAGTGGATTGGGTTTTTATGATGATGATTGTTATGTTCCGGTTGTATAGAGCCGATGTGTTCAGTTGCAGTTGGAGAGGCCTGATCCCATGCGATCATGCAATTTTATATGTAACAAAAAAAACAAACAGAATGCATATATAGTAGGGTAGCCTGACTTAGTATATTGTTTCTAATTAGTTTGAAACAATCACATACATATAGGCTGCTCACAGATTTGTTTGTTGATCAGTAATCAAAATCCAGCTTCATAATTGAAGAAAAATATTTCTTTGACCTGGCCCAGAAAAAGGGTGCTAGAGCCTGTGCCTTGTAGTCAACAGAAAACAAGCTGGTGCTAAGCAAGAGCTGGCTCCAAAACAACACTGAGATTGCTTTGGTGGAAAAACTCCTAAAAGGAAATTCCAAATTTCTAAACTAAGAAAAGTATAGCCAATAATTCTCAGTCGGGTCATCTGGACAGTTTCTTTTTTATAAAAACGTTCCACCCTCCATCCGGAGGGCATCATCAGTCAGAGGAGTTCCAGCAAACTGTGGCTGCCTGCCTGGGAGGAGTCGACGTTTCTATAAATGTTTCTATAAAAAAGAAACTGTCCAGATGACCCGACTGAGAATTATTGGACTTGGTACCTGGATTATTGAGCATGAACTTTTTTGCCTTAAGACAAGTATAGTTTACATTACACAAATAGTTAAAGATATTTTTCCTAATCGTAATCACTGTTGTCACTCCTAGGAGAACCACAACATCTTCATTTCTGCCACTTCCAGTTCTTTCTCATTTCTTTTTGCCAGTGCCACTGTCTCCAAACAATACAACACACATACTGTAGCTGGTTTCACCACTGTCTTGTAAACTTTTCCTTTGACCTTAATTGCCACCGTTTTGTCACACATCAATCCTAAAAACTTTTCTCCATCCACTTGATCCTGCCTGTACTCACTTTTTCACCTCTTTACCACACTCCCAATTTTCCAGGACAGTGAACCCAAGTACTTGAAGTCCTGGACCTTTGTGACCTCTGCTCCTTTTAGCCTCACTGTTCCAACAACCTCCCTCTCATTCACACTCATGTATTTGGTCTTATCATGGCTGACATTCATTCCTCTTTATTCAAATGCATATGCCCACCTTTAAATTCGCTTACACGTTTTTTGTTCTCACATCAGATCGCAATATCATCTACAAGCATTATAGTCTATGGGGATTCCTGCCTGACCTGATCTTTTAGTCGGTCCATCACCAAAGTAAACAAGAACAGGCTCAGATCTGATCCTTGATGCAATCCCACCTCCACCTTGAAGCTATCTATCACTCTTACAGCACATATCACCACTGTCTTGCTGCCCTTGCGTCCTGTACAGGTCTAACATAGTTGTTTACCACTCCAGATTTCCTCATTTAATACCACACCTCCTCCCTTGGCACCCTTTCATATGCTTTTTTCAAATCCACAAAGACACAATAGAGTTCTTTCTGATGTTCTCTGTACTTCTCCAATAGCATTCTCAAAGCAAATATGGCATTAGTGGTGCTTTGTTCTTGGCATGAAACTATACTGCTGCTCACGAATAGTCACCTCTCATCTAGTTTGCATAACTCTCTCCCAGACCTTCATTGTTTGACTCATCAATTTAATTTTCATTTAGTCACTACAACTCTCTACATCACCCTTGTTCTTAAAAATGGGCACCAGCACTCGTCTCCTTCATTCCTCAGGCACGTTCACACCTTCAAATATGCCATTGAATGTTTGAGCCAAAAACCTCACTGTCTTATGCCTCATCCTCACCTAAAGCATATCGTGCTTCCAAAAATCTCCAAACGCACTGTACTGGCTGCTTGTCAACAGATGACTGTCCTCATCTAACGCGTCTGCAGTGGGAGGAGGAGCGTGTTGGTCCTCTTCCGGTGGTGGTGTTTGTTTATTTCCGGTCTCAGAAAAATGGCGGACGCAATACGAAGAATTGCCTTGTTGTACTTAATCTACAAAGCAGCAACACGCAGACGCCGTGCACAACGACGATTCTGGATTCACCCCACATTAGAGAGGCGTCATGAATTCGGTGAATTTCACCATCTGATCCAGGAGCTGCGCGCAGACGAGGAGCGCTTTCAGCGGTACTTCCGTGTCACCCGAGCCCAGTTTGACGACCTGCTGTCCCGTATTGCTGGCCGCATCACCTACCAGGACACCAACTACAGGCGCGCGATTTCAGCAGAAGAACGGCTGTCCATCTGTCTCAGGTTCGAATATGTGTAGGTGACTGTTGTCTACCCCAAAAATAAAACAATAATACAAAAGAAGTGCCAAACTAGCATTAGAAAATCCAAATAATGTCTTTGCCCAGTCAACACAGTCCATGTATACAGATGGGTGTGTAGATAAACACAGTCAAAAATTCACCAACAAAATATGTAACTATGTATGCATGTCTGTATGTGTGTGTGTGTGTTTACATATACTGTACATACATATTTACAACTACATAAGCATATAGACTGCTGCATTTATACATATATCACTACATAATTGTGTATACACATGCCCACATGCACAAACAAATAGAGATATACAGATATACATATAAAAATATGTCTGCACGTGTGTATGTGTTAGTGTATGTATACATATACATAAATGTACATATATACTTTGTATATATATATATATATATATATATATATATATATATATATATATATATATATATATATATACATATATATACATATATACATTCATATATACAACTACACACATACAAACATACATAAAATCAAAAATACATACCAATAAAATCATAGTCGAATGTGTTCAAACAATACATAGATTTTATTATTGTGCAGTCTGCAATGTTGTGTTACAACTCCGTTCTTTCCATTGCAGGTTCATGGCAACTGGGGACTCGTACAGGACAATTGCTGCAAGCTTCCGGGTGGGTGTTAACACTGTTTCTACCATCATCCCGGATGTGGCCTCTGCTATCTGGGACTGCTTAGTGGATGAATTCATGGCCGTGCCTGGAGTGGATGAGTGGAGGTCAATTGCAGCTGAGTTTGAGGATGTTTGGAACTTTCCACTGTGCTACGGTGCTGTGGATGGCAAACACATAAAGATAACAGCACCCCCCAATTCAGGCTCCATGTATTTCAATTACAAGGGAACACACTCGCTGGTACTTCTGGCTGTGGTGGATGCAATGTACAGATTCCGCATCATTGATGTTGGTGGGTATGGCAGAACAAGCGACGGCGGGATTTTTGCCAACTCTGCTTTTGGCCAGGCTGTGATTGACGGCACGTTACACCTGCCCCCTGACAGCTGTCTTCCTGAAGCAGACCACAGAGGACCCCAGCCCTACGTGTTCGTCGCTGATGAGGCATTTCCACTGCGCAGGAATGTGATGAGGCCTTTTCCTGGACGCGGCGGCCTTACCAGAGAGCAACGTGTCTTCAATTACAGACTGTCACGTGCACGTCTTGTTGTAGAAGATGCATTTGGGATCTGGTCTTGCCAGTGGAGAATGTTCCGCCGCGAGCTGAACATAGCTGTCAGGGTAGTGGAGTCCTGTGTGAAGGCAACCTGTGTTCTCCACAATTTCATGCGGGCAAGTGGACAGACGCCAGCACCATGTGGTACAGAGGTATACCTTGAGGGTGTTGGTAGAATGGGGTCAAACTATCCGTCCAGAGCAGCAAACAACACCAGAGATGCTTTTATGGCGTACTTCTCAACAGAGGGGGCGGTGTCTTGGCAGCATACCGAATAGTCATGTAACGGCTCTTTTTGGAGCCACACACAAACCGCAAAAGGAGCAAAACCATTTCAACATGTATGTTTACATCGAGTTCCGTTAAGCGCATGTCCTGTTTCCAAACTGTTTTAGCTTCTGTAGGTCACTGTTTAATTTGAGCTGTCAAACATGATTGTTTCTTTTCCCTGAAACAAATGATTAAACAACACCCAAGAAACTCTGTTGTCTCCGGCTGGCTGCACTTTTTTTAAGAAATGTATGTTTGTGTTATTAGTGCTAATATTCTGTACAGCTAACATTTGCAGTTCTTATTCCAACAACAACTTTATAGTTACATTGCTAGGTTGATGATACTCATGTGGAGCTGTGAAATCAAAGATACTGTTAAAGCTGTGTCTTGTATCTATATGCTGCAGTGCCCATCACAAAGAAGAAAGTCATTTCTCGGGGAAGAAAGTGCATTGTTTTAACAGGGGTCTAAAAATAATTTCCACCGAGGGCCACAACAGATTAGCGGTTGCCCTCAAAGGGCAAATTCTTCATTTAAATGTATTTATAACTAAATAAATTTACAGTAATGTAAACGAAACACATGTACTTCTTATTAGGAGCTAACAGTTTGTGTTTTACTTATTAAACCTACAATTGTAACATATATATATATATATTTGCACAGATGGAGAAATATATGTCAACGTGTTAACACTTTAAAATAAAACACATTTCACTTATTGATTTTGTGACAATCAGACATTACATGGTGTAAAGGGCCACATTAAACGATGTGGAGGGCCACATCTGGCCTGCGGTCCTTGACTTTGACACATGTGTTTAGAAAGGTCTCAGTGAAACACATCTGGCTATGTGTCATCAGCCAGATTGTATTATTATTTAATAGTTATTGTTAATATATGAATTATTATGATTAAAATAATATATATGGTATTGTTATTGTTTATATCTAATTTGAATATTAGTAAATGTTAATATTGCAGATTAGACGAAGGAATGAAACGTATCATTATTGATGGAGTATTTAATAGAAAATGTATTTGTAATGTACATAGGCATACAGTGACTATTTCAGAGTTTGCAACAGAACAATGAACATTACATAGAAGAAAAAATAAAAGGAAGCAGGGCCCCACATGCATGGACGGTGGTTCACATGCCTCCATCTGTGTCATCCGAATTCATGGATGTACCTTGGAGGTCAAGTGTAATTTCCATGTTGTCGTATAACAGTTTATGTAATTTGAATTTGACTATCTCCCTATTACGAACTGGCACCCTCATTAAGAGAGGGTACAGCCCTAACAAGAAGTTCTGGTCCATATTCAAGGGTGGGGGTGTGGGGGTCGTGGTTGATTTCATGAGGTCCAGCACGTTCAGCTCGAAGGTGTTTTGTTGAGGGTTTGACGGCCTGGATCGCGGCCTCTTGATATGTGGCCGTGCTAGAAATGATAAAGATATTCTGGTTAGGTGGTTGAATGTGCACCAGGACGCACACGCACAACGGAAACTATGTGAATGGATATTTACAGATGTTTGAATAAGTGACTGTGTGCATTTTAATGATGCAATACACACCAAATCGTTCAACATGGGACGGTCCAGCCTGGTCTGATGCCGGCGTGGAGGACCTTGGTTCTGGCGATGTGTCATCCGGAGCAGGACCTGTGCACGATGTGACAATTAGTAAACAATGCAGTAACAACAACAGGGCAGTGGGGACTCTATACTGACCAATTGAAGACTGCTGTGAGTCATCACCAAAGTCATGTTGTTCCTCTTGGCCATGGTCTCCAGCGGCGTTCTCAATTTGGTCCTGCTCCTCCTCGGACCTCGTGCTCGGCATGTTACTGCTTGTCTCTCTTGGCGTGACGAATGTCCGCAAAAAGGACAGCACCGTCATGTATTTCCACTTTGTCGTGGAATCAGCTCCAGCACCGCTCCTCTGTCGGTCTCTCTCCTTCTTGACTTCCTTAGCATACGTGTCACGTAATGTCTTCCAGCGTTTACGGCACGCATCCTCTGAAAAGCATTAAAAATGGCTGTTACACACACTACTTTCAACATGAATACAGCTACTTCTCAGTTTTGCCTGTTTTAGCTACTACTTTTTCAGCAACTGTATATAATCTGGTGCTTTAGAGGCCTTTAGCTAGTTTAAAGGCATTCTAATCATGTTTCGATTTGGTTTTGATGTTGTTTCAGCTACATTCAGCATCTGTGTATTGGATTTTATCTGCTATTTTTCAATCTTCACCTATTTTGCTGTACTGTTTTCTAATTTTTTGCAGCTACATTTATTCTGTATTTATATGTAGCTGGTGTTTTCCTACTTTTATTTTTCAACTTTTTGTGCTCTGTGCAAACAAACGTAGGCAGTCATTCAACACTACAGCTACTGAACAAAGCAGGAGTTGTAACACAGCTACTGAACAAAGCAGGAGTTGTAAGAACAAAGCAGTAATTGTAATAACGCAGGGATACAGTATTATAAAACATGGTGGAAACTTACCAGGCCAACCGACCTCCTCACTGATTCTTTTCCATGCAGTGTCCTTCTTATTTCGATCCCTGTAGAAGGGACTGGCCTGGTTATAAATGATTGGATTTTCACAGACTGCCACGATAAGTTTCTCCTCCATGTTTACCGCGGGATTTTTTTCGTCTGTTCACGTTTCGCGCGGTGCCCTCCTACTTCCGTCACGTCGTTGTTGCGTGCCCTCCTACTTCCGTCCCGTCGTCGTTGCGTGATCACATGGCAGAGTCTCTCCTGATTGGTCCTGATTGTTTGCTGCTGAGCAGCGAGCTGAATCGAGCTGTGGAAGCACGGAATGCCGTGCTTCCACAGCTGTGCTGCCGAGCAGCACAGTCGCTGCTCGGATGCGACGCGGGAGTAGGAAACAGCTGCTGCTCACTTTCGCGCTGCTTGTATGCTGTGGATGCGCCGCGACACGACCCGCTGCTCCAAGATTCGCGTCCCCATAGACTTCAATGTAAAGTGGCTGCTTCGGCTGCGCGAGATGCGTGCGGTGGGGATCCAGCATTACTCCTGGCACTGTGCTCGGCGAAACGCGTGGGTGACCTCCATGCATTATCTGTGCATCCAATGTGCACCAGATTCGCCCCAGACGGGTCAAAGGTCACACTGAGGCCTAATCCCGCATACACTCCCAAGGTCTGGACCTTGAACTATAGGAGTCTAGACTTTGATCTTTCCTCTTTTCCACCTGCCTCTATCCTGAACCAGGATAAGGAAAGGCTACAGGCTCTCTGCCCAGTGAGGGCTTTACGCACCTACATGCAGAGAACAGCCGAATGGAGAAGAACAAACCAACTGTTTGTCTGCTTTGCAGCACCTGCTACCGGGAGAGCCCTATCAAAACAACGCCTCTCACACTGGGTGACTGAGGCCATTAAAAGGGCCTACAGTAGTAAAGGTCAGCAGGCACCCTCTGGAGTGCACGCTCACTCCACTAGGGGCCTTGCCACTTCCTGGTCTTTGTTCAAGGGTATACCAGTTGCAGACATCTGCGCTGCTGCGAATTGGAGTTCCTTGAATACTTTTGCAAGGCATTACAGTTTGGATGTTACTGCAGGTGACGTCACTCAGGCTGTTCTTTCTAACATTCAGTAGAAAGTAACCTTGGGATGCCTACTGATCAGAGGCAGACGTTCTCCTTAGCATGCATTTTACTGAGCATTTCAAGGGCGTGAATGGATTACGTTCCCATAGCAAGTATGTTGCACCGAGAGAACATGACTGAAAGGGAACTGAAAGTTATGCACCATAACTCATGTTCCCTGAAGGAAGGGAACGAGGTGCAACATAACTGGCCCTTTTCAATGCTGAAAGCTCGGTGAAGTGCACTCTTCAAGAGGAAGATGGAGGGGCGCACGCCGCTTAAGTAACCAGAGGGCGGGGCCTCTGGCGCGGCGGTGACGCCCCTAGCCGTAAAGGCGTGAGTATATTCCTTCAGGTAATCGCGCGGGGGCGCAATTCCCATAGCAAGTATGTTGCACCTCGTTCCCTTCCTTCAGGGAACATGAGTTATGGTGCATAACTTTCAGGTTCTCCTTAGGAGTGACAAGGATGGATAAGATCAGGAATGAGATCATCAGAGGTACAGCACATGTTGAACAACTGGGAGATAAAGTTAGGGAGGCCAGACTGAGATGGTTTGGACATGTCCAGAGGAGGGACAGTGGGTATATTGGTAGAAGGATGTTAGAAATGCAGCTGCCAGGAAAAAGACAAAGAGGGAGGCCAAAGAGGAGATATATGGATGCAGTTAGAGAGGACATGAAGGTAGTTGGAGTGAGGACAGAGGATGCAGAGGACAGAGTGAGGTGGAGGAGGATGACTTGCTGTGGTGACCCCTGAAAAGGGAAAAGCCGAAAGAAAGAAAAAATATATATATATATGTATATTAGTGCTGGACGATAATTCAATAACGATAAATATCGCGATATACTTTTATTCAATAACGATGATATGAAGTTTAAGCATATTTTCGATATTTCGATAGGATTTTACAACTTTTCACTGACGTTTTTCTCTTTCTGTTCGGGTTGAAGCGGCTGCTTCAACAACGCGCCCGGACAGAAAAAGCTGTGACACAAAACGTGCGTGGTGACGTCGTTGTTACGCAGCGCTCACTCCAGCAGCAGGCGTTAGCGGTAGCAGGCTAAAAGCTAAGCTAGTCTCCAAAGCGCGTTAAGTTTTCGCTTCAAAACGAGTCAAACGAGTGCTCATGACCGTCAGAATGTGACTGAACAAAGTTTCACAAGCGAAGAGAAAGCAGACGACATCACTGATGAGAGGAAAGACTAATTCGTCGGTGTGGACGTAGTTCGGTTTTGTTAAACTGCAGGCTTCTTCTGCAGCGAGTCCTACTCGGTTTCTTTATTTTTCAAAACGTGACGGAGAGTCGTTCTAACTAGCGGTGGAAACATCTACTTGTTTAATCTGAAGAGTTTCCACTCGATAGAATATGATGAGAGTCAGAAGATGAAGAATAAAGTTTGAGCCAACGTTTCCCTGAAACTACGACGTAAACAAACAGCCCCAGCGCGACATGTTTTTTTTATTGAAAATAAAACAGATTCATCAGAATAAAAAGAAAGAAAAACACTGAATGAAAAGGTGCAGAAAGACGAAAATAGTGTTATAATATCTGCCCCTTGTTTAAAAAATACAAAATAACTACAAACAACAACCTTCACTTCACCTGCACCACACCTTCCCAACAACTTTGATTTAATCATATTTTAAAACATAAATAGTTTTGTAAATGTTTATGATGATATCAAGTCAACACAATCCTGTTTCCTGATTTACAACTCAGCTCCTTCAAACTAGTCCTAAATGGAGGTTTTACAAACATTTACATTCCCTTCAGGGTTTAATAACTTTTTAAACAAAATGTAATTGAATATTTGGGGGTAATATTTTTTTTAGTTTTATACATGACTTGTAAAATACTATGTTCAACCAAATCATAACATTTTAATAATTTCAATTGATGAAATAATATATTTGTTGGGTGACCATAGCACTTCCTAATAATAATTCTTACAGCTCTTTTTAGTAAAATAAAAATAGGATTTGTAAAAGTTTTGCATGCTTTTCCCCAAACTTCAATACAACAGATTAAATATGGAACAATCATTACATTATACAATATATTCAAAACTTTGTCATTCAAAAACTATTTTACTTTATACAATAATGTAATTGATTTTGTTATTTTTATTCTTAAGTAATTTCCATGAGATTTCCATGTCAGCTTCTCATCAATAACGACACCCAAAAGTTTTATTTAATTAACTATGAATTTCAATGCTGTAAATTTTAAAGTTCTTGTTTAAAGTTAAAACTATTAATATTGACACAGTTGAGAATTTTATGCCAAGAAAGTTCATGCTCAATAATCCAGGTACCAAATCCAATAATTCTCAGTTGGGTCATCTGGAAACTGGATGGAGGGTGAAACGTTTCTATAAAAAAACTGTCCATGACCCGACAGAATTATTGGGTTGAGAATTTTATGTTTATTTGATGGTGATTTCCATCTTTTTGGAGGCTAAATACAAATACAAGGTGAACATCAATTTATTTGTATAGTTTATAGTTTTTTTTAGGCTTTTATATTGTTTATATCGATATCGAATTATATCGATATCGACCGAAATTAAGAACTATATCGTGATAAAAATTTTGGCCATATCGTCCAGCCCTAATATATATATATATATATATATATATATATATATATATATATATATATATATATATATGTATATATATATATATATATATAATATATGTATATATTCATACACACAGGTAGTCCTTGACTTACGACAGCCTCGAGTTACGACGTTTCGTGGTTACGACACGCATCTCCATTAAAAAATATATATATATACAGTATACAGTATATATATACAGGTAGTCCTCGGGTTACAACGCCATCGACTTACGGCAATTCATATTTACGTACGAATCATATTAATAAAAATATGAAAAAAAATTTGTGTGTGTTTAAATGTTCTTGATTTCATGTGTACAGCACTTTGTTGCAGCTGTGGTTGTTTTAAATTGCTTTATAAATAAAGTATTATTATTTATTTTATTTTTTTAGCCGATTACGAAGTTTACGGCAGTGTCCGGCAGTGTCCGGCAGTGTTTGGCGGTGTTCAGCTGTTTAGCCAGTTAGCTCCGGCCTCAAGAGCCGGGTTCGGACGGACAGTGTCCATTTAGAGGTTTCTGCGGTCGGATACATGAGCAGGAGCTGAACGGCGGTTTTGTGGAGTGACGGATGGACGAAGGAAAATGACGCTGTGAAGCAGCAGACAGCAAGCTGGGCCGGAGAAGCAACTAGATAACATGCTAACAAGCCTAGCTGTAGGATGGTTGCTATTGCTCACCGGGCACATGGAGCAGACAGGCGGCGGAGCTCGCCTCAATGTCTGCCTGGCAGCCTCAAATGTTGGATGGACACCGTGCTAACATGCTAAAACACGGAGAAACGGCTGCGGCAGCCTTTTTGGAGGGTCTAACATGCTAACGCAGCACGGCCTAACATGTTAACGCGGAGGGGCTAACGCTAACGCGGCGTAGCTTGTTGGACTGTGTTAGGATAGGCGAAGTGCTTGGTAATTGTACAGTAACGTACATGTACGTGTATCAGTGGCGGCTCGGGTGGTCCCCGACTTACGGCAAAATCGGGTTACGAACAATGCGTAGGATTGGAACTCGTTCATAAGTAGAGGACTCCCTGTATTTTGAATTTTTTTATTTTGAAGCCAATTTACGCAGTTTCCAGGCAGTTTACGGCTTCCTGCTTTGCTAGCTGTTGAGGCTACAACTGCCTGTACTCTCTAAAAAAGCTAAGTCTGGTCCTTTGGACATTCAAAAAACAAAACAAAACTTGTTGGAGCAAGCTGGACAGGCAGCAGCTGTGGAAAAGTAGCTGTTTTTTGCACGGCGGTTTTACAACGTAAACGAATGGAGAATCTGGAGGAGGGACGGAGAAACGGAGGAAATGGCTTCACCAGCATTCCAGAGTAGGAAATTAACTCTTTTTTCACTTCATTATGGCTCTCAAATGTATGTGTTTTTTGATAATTATGTAGGGTACTATGTTAGGATAGGTTAAGTGCTTGGTAAAATACAGTACTGTACTGTACATATAAGGTGCAGTTTGGACGTATGTTTCGTGTTACGTCGAAATTCAAGATACGACGGAGCGTAGGAACGGAACTCCGTCGTAAGTCGAGGACTACCTGTATATATATATATCCACCTCTTTTGCAAAAAGCTCATGTAGGCCGCCATGACAGTCCGGTGCCGCCCCCTCTCGGTAGTGTACTTCCGGCTGAAGTCTTACGTGTGTGTTTTGCTGTGAAAAACAAGCCGGGACACCAGTTTACCGTAATTCCTCTCGTTTTTAAAAAAATTTTGGGTTGTTTCTTGCTGGGTTAGAGGGTGTTATGGGCGGCCGTGGTGTAGTGGTAATGGCAGTCGTCTCCCGATCGGAAAGTTGGCGGTTCGACTCCCGGGACCCGCACCATGTGTCGTTGTGTCCTTGGGCAAGACACTTAACCCTGAGTTGCTCCCGGTAGGACTGGAAAGCACCTTGCATGGTAGTCTGCCGCCACCGGTTTATGAATGTGTGTAGCATTCAATATATGTGTAGCACTTTGAGATTTTCAGTAATGAAAAGTGCGTTATAAATTGAATTAATTATTATTATTATTATTATTATTATGTTACAGCCAGGTATACGTTTGAGCAACGCGCTGTTGTAAACGTGAAGAATTTATCTCCATCGGAGGAGCTGACAGCTGCTCCTTCCTCTGTCTGTGTCTGTCTCCGAGCTGCTGTCGAAGACGTCGCGCTCTGATCAACTTTAGTTCGGTAAACAAAATATTCTATATAAATCATTTTGTGAAACCATGTCAGAACAATATCGGAGTATAACCGTCTGTTTAGTAGCTGTTTTTTTTTTTTTCCCCATGATTTAGCGTCTGTACTGCTGTGGTTAGCTTAGCACAGGGGTCACCAACATGGTGCCCGCGGGCACTCAGGTGCCCCCAAGGACCATTTGAGGTGCCCCCGGACCTGTTCTAAAAATAGCACAACTCACTACTAAGCTGAATTTAAAATGTCATTTTATTCAGTTGTTATTCTTTTTTTGTATTTATATATATTTTAAAATGTCTATCTTAAAAATATGTTCTTAAAAATATGTTTATTATACATTTTTTTTCAATTTAAGCTTTGTTATTTCCGAAGAGTTTATCAAACTGGTGCCCTTTGTATGACTCTGTACCCACAAAGTAGCTCTCAGTTTCAAAAAGGTTGGTGACCCCTGAAGCATCTAGCTATTTATGCTAACTTCCAGACGGTAACACTCACAACAAAGTGCTGGTCCTTGTTGAGCCTGGACTTTTTTTTTTTGGCTGTGTTATTTTAGTTAAACTGTTATTTAGCTGGTTAGATATGATTGAGACAGTTTACACATCTTTTTTCAAAGACAGACCGTGTCAACAATGACTAGGCCTCAAAACCTGACCCGTCATTAAACCAGAGTTATTAAAGCACATTTAAAATAATGATGTAAATTAAAGAGGAGAAAAGTGCACATGAAGCTACATTTGTACTAAAATGTGAGTAAATAAAGCATTTACTTAACAAATCTGTCATTAAATAATATAACAGTGTGTTGCACACGTGTTTATACAGTATTATTTATATTTCAGAGTCAGAGTCAGAGAGAATTTATTGTCATTTGCACCGCATGTAGTACATGTGTTGAAAACGAGATTATGTACACAGGGTCCCAGTTACATCCAACAACAAATGCAAGAGAAAAACAATAATAACATCTAGGATTAACTAAGAGAGACATCAGCTAGTAATACACTAAGCCCTAATGTAGTAGAAAAACATCATTATAAACAGCAGCACGAACATGAGCAGATGGTCACAGATGAACGCAGATAGTCACAGATGAACGCAGCAACAAGAAACAGATCAGTATCAGCATGATGTGACATTTTGCAGTGTTTATTCTTATTATTTATTTATTCATGAGTCTGACAGCCTCAGGGTAGAAGCTGTTCCTCAGCCTAGTGGTTCTACATTTGATGCTCCTCAACCTCCGTCCCGAGGGGAGTGGTGCAAAGAGTGAGTGTGCTGGGTGAGTGAGGTCTTTCATGATGCAGGTGGCTCTTTTTCTGCATCTGGAGGTGTAAATGTCTGTGATGGTGGGGAGACTGACTCCCACAGACTTCTGTGCAGCCTTCACCACTCTCTGCAGAGCTTTTCTCTCTGCAACTGTGCAGCCTCCATGCCACACGTTGATGCTGGAGCACAGGACGCTCTCCACTGCACACCTGTAGAACGAGGTGAGGACTGGGCTTCTCAGACCGGCTCGTCTCAGCCGTCTGAGGAAGTAGAGTCTCTGATGACCTTTCTTGATCAGGCTGGTGGTGTTATTCATAGATATAATAAACACTAGATAAGACAGCCCCGCTGTTGGCCAATGGAGACCGACATCGTCAGACGGCGGCCATCTTGGGACAGACAGAACGCCCACTCTTAACATGAATGTGAATGGTGCATTCACTATTAAAATAACCATAACTTGCTTAATTTCCATCCGATTTTAAAACGGTTTGGTTTGTTATAAATGTGAGAGATGTTGTTATAATATGGTATACTTAAGATGGACGTTCACATGAAAATAACGTTATGTAGACACTGTATTGCACTAGCAGTATACACAATAAGATTATATTTACATCTATTTCTAAATACATGTTTATTTCCAGCGAAATTAACTGACATATGTTACAATGCTAATAAATATTTAATACTATTTCATCATAAATAGTATTATTATTGGTGATATGAAATTAATTTATGCCAATTTTTTTCCCTACACATTTAAATATTATGTAATATTAAATACATTATTACACCAACCTTGGTCAATATGTGTAGTTTATTCTTTTTAGATACATGAAAAGATTTAATAATTGAGAAATATAAATAAACAAACAAATAAACAAAAATAAACATCTGATAGTGTGACATCTGATAGTGTGACAAGACTCTCACTCCCTCGGTGCAACAGTAACTATTTAAACATTAAAACACTGAAACATATAATAATAGACATAAGCATAAAATAGTAAAACTTTAACACTGTCCTGAGTTTTTGCATAGTGGTATAAGAGTATGAAAATTTACACCAACTCTAAAAACTAAAGCACTAAACATTTAATGAACATAATACTGTTCTGAGTTTTTGCATACTAGTACAAAAAGTAAAAAAGTATAAAAAGTATAACTATAAAATAAACTAAAGGTTCTAGCATTGACATTTGCAAAGTGGCAAAGCAGCATATCAGTTAATGTACACAGTATATGCATGAGGTAGTAGTTCATGTTGTTATAGAATGGCATATGCAGTAAGGCACATTGGGCATCCTTAAATATCTGGCGATGATGAAGCTCTTCTAATGCATGCTCTACCAACACTTTCTGTGTCTCTGGTGTTAGGGACTTGGTCAGATAATATGCAATCGGAGCTTTCCAATAACCTTGAAGCCCAACCACCATGAACACCAGAGCCTCAGAGGCAATGTCAGCTTCATTTATCCGATCTCCCATGTCCACAAATCCAGACATTGTTTGTGTCTGAGGATCATATTGAACATGCTTTTTGATGGCCATGGCATCCAGCATCAAAGAGACACATCCGTATTTGGCCTCATCTGCTTTGCGACGTTGCTCCAGCATGTCCAACATCATTTTATTTAGACCAGGTTTGGCATCAACAGAGCTCAGCCACCTTAGTAAAATAAAAAAGTAAAAATTTAACCATACAATCATTTAAACACTAAGCATCCCTACTGAAAACACTTGGCATCCCAAAAATAGATGCCATTGCACTAAAAAGTTAAAAATGTAAGCCTTTTTCAGCAAGTTCTACAATTCATGGTAACACAATATGTAGCGCTTAAGTTTCTCCAAGTGATTTAGTTTACAGTCAAACATAATGAAGAATACCTTTGCAATGATCTCGGATGTGGGAGGCAAATATGCAGAGTGTCTCTCAGATAGTGATATGCCTTTGGCCCATGCAAATGGAGCGTAAGGGCAAACTCTCTCTGGGCCTTGGTGTACTTGCTGCCCTGCCTCGACAACAGTTGAACTGGAAGATCTGAAAAACAGTTAAGAGTGATTTAGTGGGTGTCATTTCACCAAAGAACATAAAATACCCTATATACTATGTATTCAATGTAATATTTTTAATTTACCCGAGTAGCATTCAAGCTTGTCTTTTAGCTCTTCATTGATGAGATTTTTCTCCTTCAGTTCCTCTAGAAGAGACAGCATGCTTTTCTTGGCCCTCCTTTCTCTTGCCAAGGCATTCGATTTCTCCCTCTGCAATTTCCTCACTCTAGCTGAGGCTTCATTAAGTTTGGCATATATAGCCTTGGGGCAAGGAGGCAGTGAATACGGGTGGTCAGTGGCCTGCCGCTTGCAGCACTTTCGCCTCTTTGCAGTGGCTTCCAGTTGCTTTGCAAAAATATACAAATATATAAATAATATTAATGTGGAATTTAACAGTTTAAAAAAAAATAATTATTCACTTATCAATTGTGTGAATCAATTAATACTCACAACATCAGACTGAGCTTTATCCTGAGACAGGTCCATTGCCAGGTTGTCTTCTATTCTTCTAGAGGTGTTTGAGCCTCTTGTTTTTACAAGCTAAAATAAACAAAAGTAGAGTGTCTAAAATGTGCTATGTAAAGAACAACACATTGTTTATTGCTAAATTTGCAGAAAGAAATACTAAACTGTGACATTTAACCACATATTTATATATACAGTAGTTTATAGACATATCAATCTTATACATCTTGAAATCTTGTAGGTCGATGATACATACCTTTTGAAGATGCGATGGAAAATTGAAAAGTGTTGGAACAACACTATCTTTTAATCTAACAGTCTGCCCTGTCCGATCGAAGTCCTCAGAACTGAAGTGATCACTGCAGAGCAGTGTCCTGTCCAGGGCAACAAAACCCTCTCTTCTCAGGGCAACTTCCCACTGCCGCCTCCTCTCTCTGGTTTTGGGAAACCTTAAAAACATGAAGAAGATGGTCATTATTTTCCACACTTCCTTTCTTTACCTTTGAATTATAGTAATGACAATTATACA
>JBBPBX010040274.1:0-22545 GCA_038048925.1 Garcialebias charrua
ATATATACTGTATACTGTATATAGATCCTACCTCGCTGACAGGTCCTTTTGTGTCTCCATCAAAGATTTTAGTTCAGCCTCGGCAGCACTTAAATGGAGGGTACCGCAAGGGTCCATCCTCTGTCCTCTTTTTTTCTTTTTACCTGCTGCCACTAGGTGCTATTTTAAGGAAACGTAACATACCTTTTCATTTCTAGGCCGACGACTGCCAAATCTACTTTCCCCTCAGACTTAATGGTACTCGCTCTACTCAACCGTTACTGGATTGCCTGGCTGACATCAGAGATTGGATGGCTTTAAATGTCTTGAGTTTCAATGAGAAGAAGTCTGAAGTTATGTTGTTCCCACCCAATGACACAATCGCCAACCACTGCATTGACCTATCCATTCTGTCACCGTTAGTGAAACAAAGAGTCACAAATCTGGGAGTGATACTTGACCCTCCTCTGAAACTCAACAAGCATGTAGTTTGTAAATATGATCGTTAAATCCTGCTTTTTCCAGCTGAGGCGGCTGTCTAAGATGTTTATGTTTATGTTTATTAAATTTGTTCATTTTTTTTACAAAAGAAACAATACAAGGCAATCTCATAATGATAGTGTACAAAATGTAAAAAAATGAAAGGTGGCAGAAAGAAGAATAAATCTTATTATATCTGCCCCTTATCTCCAACAATCAGATTAAACAACAGTAGTCAAACCATGTAAACAATAATAATCTTCAACCAACTTTTTCCAACAATCAGGTTAAACAATAATATTCTTCAACCAACAGTACAAAATGACTAACTCTTTCTAATTTTCTAACTAATACTAATACAGTACAAAATGACTAACTCTTTCTAGTTTTCTAACTAATACTAATACAGTACAAAATGACTAACACTTTCTAATTTTCTAACTAATGCAATACACATTACGTTATTTCACATATATTTTTTTAACATATTTGTTTTGATCATTTTTTTAAATGTAAACATTGACTTGGCATTTTTAACTACATTCTCCAAGCCATTCCATAATCTAATTCCCTGAATTGAGGTAGAACGTCCCTTCAAACTGGTTCTGAATTGTGGTTTTACAAACAACTCTGTTCCCTTAAGATTATAACAACTTTGTCTTTTAACAAAGTGCATTTGGATATTTAAAGGTAATGCATTATTTTGAGCTCTATACATAACTGATAAAATATTATAGTCTACCAAATCATGGAACTTCAGTAATTTTAGTTGATAAAATAATGTACTTGATGGATGACGGTAATGCTTTCTAGTGATAATTCTTACAGCTCTTTTCTGTAATACAAAAATAGGCTTTGTGATTGTTTTACACGCATTCCCCCAAACATCAATACAATAGATTAAGTGTGGAACAATGATTGTGTTATACAACAAATACAGAGCTTTATCATTCAATAGGTCTCTGACTTTGTACAGTACTGCTATCGATTTAGCTATTTTTATTCTTACAGAATTTATGTGTTGTTTCCATGTCAGTTTGTCATCAATGATAACACCCAAAAACTTCACCTCATTCACTCTACAAATCTCAACATCCTCAATTTTGAGTGGAACATCAACAGTTTTCTTTCTATTACCGAATATCATGTAATTAGTTTTCTCTAGATTTAATGATAATTTATTTATTTTAAACCAAGTTTGTATCTTTACAAATTCTGTCTTTATCAATTCTAACATTTGTTCTATATCTTCACCTGAACAGAAAAAAGTGGTATCATGAAGATGAAGTCCATATTATCCAAAAATAACCTAGAGAAAGTAAGTCATGCATCCATTACATCCAGGCTCGATTATTGCAACTCACTCCTTTTTGGTATCAGTCAAACCTCCATAGCTAGACTTCAACTGGTCCAAAATGCGGCAGCCCAATTTTTAACCAACACAAGCAAAAGAGAGCACATTAGACCCGTTTTGGCCTCACTGCACTGGCTACCGGTTCACCTTTGAATCCAATTCAAAATGCTCTTGTATGTCTATAAATCACTAAACAGCTCTGCCCCCTCCTATCTTACTGATCTGCTCCAGCTGTATGTCCCACAACATTCTCTCAGATCAGCAGACCAGTTGCTCCTCACAGTTCCAGGAACCTGTCTCAAGTGCTGAGGTGACAGGGCCTTCTCTGTCGCAGACTCGAGACTGTGGAACAAGTTACCTCTGCTTGTCAGACAGGCCCCCTCCCTCACAGATTTTAAATCTCGCTTAAAAACACACTATTATTCCCTGGCTTTCAACACTGTGTGATCTGTGCTGAGCCTGTGTGCATCACACTGTATTGGTCATATTGCTGTTGTTGTTGTTATCCACTATTGTTTTTTGTTTCTACACTCGGTTTCCTGTAATGTAATCTGTTGCTTTGTGCTTGGTCTGTCAGTCCCTATACAACACTTTGTTGTGAACTGTCATTGTTTAAAGTGCTTTGTGGTATGGTATTATTTACATGTACAAACTGGAATCTATCAAATGGATATGATTTACAACATTTTAAAGCCGTTTCTGTAATCCCATTATCATATTCAAGCCTCTGTAATAGAATATTATGATCAACTGTATCAAATGCAGCACTAAGGTCCAACAGGACCAGTACAGTAAGAGGCAATAAGAATATCATTAGTAAACTTCGCCAGTGCAGATTCTGTGTTATGATGAGCTCTAAACCCTGACTGAAATGCTTCAAACAGATTATTTTTTTGTAGATGTTCACGTAACTGACCAGTAATTATTTTCTCTAGACTTTTTTAGATGAGTTAGGTTAGATATAGGTCTATAATTGGCTAAGATTTCCAAATAAAGGTTATGTTTGCACATATGATAATGTTTGCACTGATAATGTTTTCGCTGTATTGGTTTGTTAAGTGTCCTTGGGTGTCCTGAAAGGCGCTTTTAAATAAAATGATTATTATTATTATTATGTTTCTTAAGTAAAGGTTTAATTACAACAATCTTAAAGCTCTGTGGTATGTAACCATTCATTAGATACAAATTTAGCAGATCCAAGACGTTTTAATTAATTTATTATTATATTTATCAATTAATTAGGGGAAACACCTCTTTAAACAGTCTAGTTGGGATGGGATCTGTCATGTGGATGGTTTGGATGAAGCTAATATTTTTGACAATTCAGAGAGCTCAACAGGACAAAAACAGTCACAACAAGAATCAGGTTCTAGTAGCACTTTAAAAGTTGTCTCATCTGACATTAATGTATCTAATGTATTTATTGTAGACTAATGTTTCTAGATCTAGATGAGGTTTAACTTCTCATCTACCGTACATTTATAAATTGAGCCTCAGGTTCAGAGATTCATAACCAGCAGGGGGTTTGTATCTATTTTTTCTTCCACATTTTTGTCAGCTGTTCATGGCACAATAAACACTGAGAGATCATCCATTAATTAAAAAGAAACCTCACTTTACTGGCAAATGCCTTCATACATCATTTAAAAAATAAACTCCTCCCTCACTGCGCGTCATAGAAGCAAACCATTTCCGTTTTGTCTCTTTGCGCTTTGTATGCTGGGAAACTGTGTTCTTAAACACTTAGTCTCATCGTAATCTGTCAGGAAAAACTACAATTCCCACATTTCATTGTGCCGTCGTCGTGCACGCTGTCCAGCGCAGTCCTTGTGCGAAGATAAATGTGGTGTTTGGAGTGTTGACAGCCCGAGCAGTGTCGCGCATGGCCCTCAGGATTGGAAAGTTCCGCTTGCTCCTGACCTAAACACACAACTTTTAGTGTAAGTAGTGCTCTCTGTTTGTCCTCAGCTTCAGCGTCTCTTTGTCCTGGCTAATTCGCTCGCGAGGTTTAGCAGTAAGCTAACGTGTGGACCAGAACTGACAGCTGAGCTGCCCAGAGTTTGGCCTGAGCTAAAACGTGTCTAACCAGATACTGTTCTGTCGATTTATTTTCCTCCTAACTTTACGCTGATGTCCTCCAGCCATGTCTGCACAATGCCAGCTAGCTCAACACCAGGCTGTAAGTATCAGTGACCGTATCAGTTAAATTACTTTGTACAGTGTTGCCAGATAGAGTCGTTGTTTTCCAGCCCAAAAGTCTGTTAAAAACCGCACCATTATACAAAATGCCGCCCAATCAAAAAAAAATATACACACACACACACAACAGACACACACACACACAATACCCCCAACTCCTGTAAAGATATATTGGTGTTTATATGTTCATCAATGCGATTAATCAAAATCAGTTAAATGTGACACAAATCAGTGGTGGTCCGTCAGGGCCTGCAAAGTCTTCTCTGAAGGCCTAAAATTATTTAAAATTTAAATTAAAATTAATTTATTTTAATTTATTTTTTTATTATATTTTGTCCATGAATACGTATTAAATAATTCCAAATGGTCTGGCCGCTTCCTTTCATTGCTTCCCCCCTGGTTGAGCTGCTTCCAGAATGTATTTTCATATTTAAGCATTGAACCAATTTAAGCATTGAACCAATCACATTTCAGCCGCTATTTGTTGCCAGGGTCAAAGAAATCTGCCTGGAAGCCTTCTCTGGCAATCCTGCAGGCCATGTGGCACGGATGACCAAGCTGTTGCTTCAACCAATCAGATTTGGCAGGGAAACTGACTTGGGACCCGAAGGTCCCAGGTTCGAACCCCAGTCACGGCATAAATTGTGGTGTGTTTGAGCAGCACACCTCATCCCCATTGCTCCCCGGCGCGCTTTCTATAGTTGCCCACTGCCCCACCTGGTGGTGATGGGGTTAAATGCAGAGTCAAATTTCGTCATGTATGGAAACATAGAGATAGGGTGAGAAGCTCGGTCATCCGGGAGGGACTCGGAGTAGAGCCGCTGCTTCTCCACATCGAGAGGAGCCAGTTGAGGTGGCTCGGGCATCTGGTTAGGATGCCTCCTGGACGCCTCCCTGGTGAGGTGTTCCGGGCATGTCCCACCGGGAGGAGACCCAGAGGAAGACCCAGGACACGCTGGAGGGACTATGTTTCTCGGCTGGCCTGGGAACGCCTTGGGATTCCCCCAGAGGAGCTGCTCCAAGTGGCTGGGGAGAGGGAAGTCTGGGCCTCCCTACTTAGGCTGCTACCCCCGCGACCCGACCTCGGATAAGCGGAAGAAAATGGATGGATGGATGGAAACATACACAGATGACAAAAATGTGACATTACAGTATTATTATTATTATTATTATTATTATTTTGAGTTGGCAAAACCTGATGTCTATGGGCACGCTCTGGGCACACCCAGAGCCTTCTCTGCAACTCTTACATTTTCTGTACGTCGTACTGAAACGTCAGTGTATTCACACGCTTTGATCGGACAGTCAGAGTGTAGGAGCCAGAGCTAGCAAGCTGCATCTGTAGCGAGCTGCACGAGCAAAGATATTGTTGAGTTGATTTAATAGCTGGATGGATTTTGTGTACAAATAATCAGGATTTTTGGTGAATAAAATGTTGCTATATTCCTAAATAATATTGCAAATCAGCTGGATTTAAAAAAAGTTTCGCTGTGTGTCAAGCGTGTGCACTGTGCATGTCTTTAAAATTTAACAAGATACACACCTTAAAGGGGACCACACATTCAAAATTCACTTTTTAATGTTTTTTTACTCAACTTTGGGTATTTACTTCATAAAAAAACAGTCCTAAGGCCAAAAAAATGCACCCAGTGGTTTATTTACTCTAAGTAGATTTATTTTACTGTGATAATATAGGTTTCGTTTTTGAAATAAACTGGAAATCAATCTCGCTTGTGACGTCACAAGCGAGAGGACAACCCACCCCAACCTGAGTCCAGCCCCTCACCTAGCAACCCCATGTTAGGCTCAACCCACTTCTGTATTAAACACATGACTGTTGTTTTTCATGATTTCATCTCATCTTTTGTTTATATGTTATTAATTTCATGTGTACAGCACTTTGTTGCAGCTGTGGTTTTTTAAATGGCTTTATAAATAAAGTATAATTGTTATTTTTATGTTTTAGTTCAATTTTTAGTGTATTTGCGATCTCTCCCAACGCGCCGCCGGCAAAAATTAAACGAGCATACCCCCGGCGTAGAGACCGGTTGCGACGGGACCCTCTTCTGGCTTGATGGAGCGGAGCTTCAACTGTACAGCCTCACTGAAGCCTCACAGGAGCCTCGCAGCAGCGAGGACCTTCTCCTTACGGATTAATTTACGGGAGACACTTGGTGAACTTTGTGTTGTCTTGACTGGAACAGCGATAACTCCCAAAATCGCCGCGTGAAACGAGCGGAGCTGGCTAACACCGGAAGAGGAACAAGCTAACATTAGCATCTGATTCTGGTGGTCTCATGCTAAAAGGAGCAGCAAATTGCGGCGCGCTCAGACGGGTTTCGGTAAGTTATCTTAAGCTAGCACTAACAGTAAGTCAAATGAGTAACAACAACACATTACAGATACTGGCTGTTACAGAGGGCGTAAACAGATCTTTGAAGGGCGTGGACTTCAGAACTTCTATCAGAAACCGGTCGTTCAAAACGAAAGTTAAAAATGGCAGAATTAAAAAGGGTATAATTGATTATCTAAGAATTATTTTGTGCATTAAATTGAAGGAATAGGGTCTGGATAGCCCACAGAAATACCATAAAAATTTTAAAAACCCATCTGAGGTCCCCTTTAAAAATATTTGTTTGCTGACTTTATAGGAAAAGTGTGTGTGAGCTGAACTTTTCTTTTAAAAATGAACGTAATTGTCAAATAGCTGAATTTAAATAGGTCCGCTTTGACCGGTCTTCACGTGCGTGCGTGCGTGTGTGTGCGCGCTGCTAAAACCTTCATTTGTTTAAAATTTAATAAGATTAACACTTAAAAAATATATTTGTTTGCTGAAAATTATAGCAAAGATGTGTCTGAGCGGAACTTTTCTTTAATAAATGAATATAATGTTCAAATCCGCTGGATTTGAATAATTTTGCTTGTCGGGTCTTCCAAACGTGTGCGCGCATGCTGCAACAACCTTCCTCTCTTTAAAATGTAACCAGATTAACACCAAAAAATATATTTTTATTTATTTATTTTTATTCAAACTTGTTGAATTTTTCATCCTGTGGTGAAGAGTTCTGCCAACTCCTGAGCAGGTAACAGGTGCAGCTCAGAGCACTCCTCTTCCTCCTGGCTCCACGTCAGCTCCAGCAAACATCCTGCCTTCCTGAACCCAGACAGATGGATTCTTTACTGACTGGTCCACACTTTATCCTTCCTTCCGTCCGTCCATCCGAGGACCTGCTGGAATGTCACGTGCATCTGTCCTGTAGCCGTAAAGCTGTTGCTCTCCGTCCATCACGGCGCAGAGCTGCTTTGAAGCTTGGTCAAACCTCCCAGGATGATGCAGGAATGGAGTTAAACACTTTAATTTTATCTTTATACTGTACTGCAGCATGATGTGCACGCACACGCTGTCCATCCAGCAGGACTTTTTTTGCTCTAAAATATTCGTACACAGGTACACTGGTCGTCAAAAGCCTAGAGGGTCCTTTAGCGCCCCTAGTGGTCGAAAGTGGTACTGCTCCATTTTTTTTTCCATCAGAATGAATGGAAACGTTCATATATCAGCCAAAAATTGGTCTAAAAATATGGGGAAAATAGTTATTGATGGTTGGATTGATTCAGACGGAGCACTACTGAAGGCCTAGGTGTGAAATGCACAGCCCGCCACTGAATTAAATGGTCTATGAGTATTTCTATATTTATCACCACAGTAATGGTTACATTGTAAACACTCAAAATATTGTTGGTTTAGCAACTTTAGTGTTTACCTATAACCTAAACATTTTAATAATCACTTTAAAAGTTATAAATGTTGTCTTTGGTGCCTGTTTGTTTTCCAAATATATTAGTGTGCGTGAATGACAGGCATTAACATAAAACACTTTGTAGAACGGTGCTTTATGAAGTTCAGTGCATTTCATTTACAAAGTACAGTATTAGTTGACTGACAGTTCTGCCACATCCAATATGGCGGCCACTCCGATGTACCGCTGCAGCAGGTCAGCCCATTCAACAAGGTGTCCAGGGCTCTGGTGTCCACTAAAACTGCCTCACCAGTTCTCTGTTGCAATGGCCCTGGCAGATGACAATAGCCAATCAGTGATGGAGAAAGGTCAGAGGAGCTTTGCTATGAAATAATGATGAATGATTGTTTGAAATGTGTTAAATAGATTAACTCAAAAAACGCCAATATGACTCCAAATCTGCCCAAATTATACCCACCCGCCCAAAGTAATTTTTACCCGCAAAATAGAGAATGAAAACCGCATAATTGGCAGTAATCGCCCAATCTGGCAACACTGTACAAATCACTCTGCAGTTGGCTACTTTTATTTTGAAGGCATGCAAATTACTTCCAGTCAGGTACCAGACGATAGACCAGAAATCTAATTTCTGAGTAAAATTTTTCATAAATTACTGTTTTGTTTTTTTGGGCTCATTTCAGTAAACGAGTTCCAGTTCAAATTGTACAAAATACTGCCAGTCAAATCCCCTTTTTAAGAATTTAAAAGAGCAAAATGGTAAAAAAATCTTCAGTATTTGTGCAACTTAAAGATAACTTTTACCAGGTGACATAAACCAGCTCGTTAGTTAATATTTAATTTCAAATAACTGTCAGGCATGTTTTACTCAACATTAGTAAATATTAGTACCTCTGCTCCTCCACCCTTCTCTTTATCTGATGTTGAATGTTCAGCAGTAGTTTGCAGCAGTGTTGTAGTCAAGACCAAGACCAGAGTGTACCGAGACAAGACCAAGACTTTTAGGGTCCAAGACCAAGTCGAGACCAAGACCTCAAGTCTTGGAGCTCCACCTTTTCACAGATGATCTGTCTTATACTGTCACAACATAGTGACAGTTTTAACAAATATGTAAAAGACATGTAACTTGTATAAAAAATATTTTTTTTATAAAAGTTACATACTGCAACTTTAAGTTTGCTTTTGAATGAATTATCAGCTTTTATACATTTTCAAAGCTACATAAAAGAAACCAGACATTCAGTGGGTTTTGTACAATAATGTTCATGTCATGTGAGTCACTGGCACAAAACTTGTATAGACCTGACATATGAGGCACCCGCATTAATTTCTAATTTTCAAAATTTACATAATTTATTTGTTTAAAATCATGATTTTTGGTTAATAACTAATGAGAAAATGCTTTAAAATGAGAAATAAATGATGGTGTCTTGTGTGTCGGGTCTGTTAGAATAGTTTAACATTAGTTTGGGTCAAGTGATGTAAAATATATTAATTTTTGATTCTGAACAGTGTTTGGTTCAGTAATTTGTTTGTTGATGGTCCCTAAGCGAATCATTACTCTCAGAGGAGGGGCAGACTGAGCATAGCTGACTGAAATCGGACTGCCTGCTTCAGATCAAACGAGAGGAACACACGCTGAAGCCACGGAGCTCGAATGTCCAACATAAAACTAATGCCCCTTTTCCACTTGGTGGCGCGGGTCGATTGTGACGTCATATTTGCGTGCCAAGCGCGCGTTGGACAGCATTTCCACCTCACATGTGCGCCGCACCGCACCAACATTCCAGACCCATCTCAGAGCAGGGTCCAGGCTGGCTGGAAGCGAGCGAGCCGTGGGGGAGTGAGCGGTGGGGAGGAGGGGGACTTCCAGCCCAGCCTCCTGCCACGGAGTTTCAGGAAGTGGCTGCTGCTGCGAGGGAACAAACACGGAAGGACTTTACAAGATTAACACGGTAAAAACAATTATTTGTATTTAAAACTATAGCAAAGATGTGTCTTAAGCTGAACTATTCCTTAATAAATGCACGTAGTGGTCAAAACGGCAGGATTAAAAAAAGTAGTTTCGCCATGTGCGCATGTGAGCCGGCTTTATTTCTATCGATCGGCGTTCTTTCTTTTAATGTAGCTAAATAAAAGCTTAAAAAATATATATGTCATAGCTGGCTTTATACCACGAGGGTTCCTCAGGTGAACAAGTCCTTAATAATGTCACGTTGTGGTCAAATCTGCTGGATTTAAATAGATTTGTTTTGACTTCTTCCAAACCTATCACATGTGCTACGAAAATAAATCGTAAAAAATCGAATTTTAATTCAAATAACTCCAACAGCTTACAGTATGCACATAAACATGTTGTGATTACACTGTGTTGGTTTGAAAAATATCTGCTTTGTGGTTTCTGAGGTATAAGATATGTGTTAAATACTAGTAGAAAAAAAATAAGCTAGGTCGACACACTTATGTCTATTAAAAATCGAATTTTAATTCAAATAACTCCAACAGCTTACAGTGTGAACATAAACATGTTGTGATTACACTGTGTTGGTTTGAAAAATATCTGCTTTGTGGTTTCTGATATATTTGATATATGTATATATATCTTACATATATCTTATAAAATATATCTACATATAAAACTGTTTCTAGACTGAATTACCGGTAACCATGTTTTTCTTTTTTTACAGTTAAAAGGAAGAAGTCAACACCAGAATTGATCAACTTTTGTCTTCTGGAGGAAGCACATGAAACAACGAGAAAAAAATCATTTAGGTGCAGTATTTATTTTTGTGCTTAGTTTTCATAATAAACTTTTTTTTCTTAAGTGGTGTCATTGAACAATAATTTCCTAAACATATTTTACAATGTTAAGTGTGTACAGTATAGTGTTTGTTTAAAAACATACTGGAAGTTAATTTTCCATTTGCATTTACCCTTTAAAGAATCATAAGAAAAAAGATTATTAGATTTGAACAGCCATCCATCCATCCATCCTTCCTGATGTCGTGTCATGGGTAGTGCAGCTTTTCCAAGGATGCACAGATGTCAACATCAACCCATCCATCCATCCATCCTTCCTGATGTCGGGTCGTGGTGCAGCAGCTTTTGCCAGGATGCACAGATGTCAACATGAACCCATCCATCCATCCTTCCTGATGTCGGGTCGTGGTGCAGCAGCTTTTCCAAGGATGCACAGACGTCATCATGAACCCCGATGAAGCTGTTCTTGGATGCCCAAACGAGTTTCCTGATCAACAAACATTTAATTATTAATACTTTGTTTTTACGTTTAAAGAAACATGCTTTTAATGTTTATGGGACAGTTTAAACCAAATTATCAAAGTCAAAGTCAACTTTATTGTCAGAACTGCAATATGTACAGGACATACACAGGACCGAAATTGCATTTCTCTCAGTCCCTCGGTGCAACAGTAACCATCTAAACACTAAACACTAAAACATTTAATACACATAAGCATAAAATAGTAAAAAAGTGTAACACTGTCCTGAGTTTTTTCATAATAGTATAAAAGTATGAAAATTAACACCAACACTGAAACACCAAACACCCCTAAAACACCAAACACCCAATGAACATAAGCATAAAATGAAATAATAAAAGTGTAATACTGTCCTGAGTTTTTGCATAGTAGTATAAAAAGTATAAAAAGTATATCTATAAAATAAACTGAAGGTTCTAGCATTGACATTTGCAAAGAGTGGCACAGCAGCATATAAGTTAATGTACACAGTATATGTATGAGGTAGTTGATGTTGGTATAGAGGCAAAGTGGCATATGCAGTGAGGCACATAAGGCACATTTGGCATCCTTAGATAAGGCTAGTCAGAGAATGCTGTATATGTATCTGCAGTAGTGTAGATAAAAGTAGTGTAAATGTAAACAGTAGTAATAAATGTAAAGCAGTAGTAATAAATGTAAACAGTATTAATAAATGTAAACAGTGAATGTAAACAGTAGTATGACTATAGGCAGTAATGTAATACAAACATTAGTGCAAATATGAGAAGTAGTGCAAACTGAATGAACACATGACCGAGAGTTTAGTGAATAACCCGTTTGATGACACAGAGTCCAGTGTTAAAAACTTTGTGTTGAGTGGTAATGTGTGAGAAAGTTTTTTGTGTTAAGGCAGTTCAAATGGGAGGGGAGGCAGAGCAGGCAGAGTGTTTAGCATTCTGACTGCCTGATGAACAGAGCTGTCTCTCAGTCTGCTGGTACGAGCCTGGAGACTCCTCAGTCTCCTCCCTGATGGCAGCAGTCTAAAGCGGCTGTGTAGTGGGTGTGTGGGATCACCTGCCATGCGGTGGGCTTTCCGAGTGAGGCGTTTGCTGTGTAAGTCCTGCAGTGAGGGCAAGGAGGTGCCGACGATCTTCTCAGCTGCTTTCACGATGCGCTGGAGGCTCTTGCGGCAGGATGCAGTGCATGCACCAAACCACACAGTGATGCAGCTGGTCAGGACACTTTCTATGGCACCTCTGTAGAAGGTGCACATGATGGAGGTTGAAGCTCCAGCCCTTTTCAGCTTGCGGAGAAAGTAGAGGCGCTGGTGAGCCTTCTTCGCCAGTGCTGCAGTGTTCCTGCTCCAGGACAGGTCCTTTGAGACGTGCACTCCCAGGAACTTGGTGCTGTCCACTCTCTCCACTGCGGTGCTGTTGATGGTCAGAGGGGCATGTTGTGCATCCCTCTTCCTGAAGTCCACGACAATCTCCTTTGTCTTCTCCACGTTGAGAGTGAGATTGTTGTGTCCGCACCACAAGGCCAAGCGGCTCACCTCGTTCCTGTAGTCCGTCTCATCGTTGTTGCTGATGAGACCTACCACTGTTGTGTCGTCCGCAAACTTATCCATTTGCATTTGACTTTGAATTATCCCTGACAAAATATTACAGTTTAAATTTAATGAAATACAAACATTTAATATTACAGGGCCAATTGAAACCTAATTAATTCCTAATCTGTACCTTACTGTAAAAATAGTTTAACTGATTACAGGGCAGTGCAATCAATGTGTTAAGCAATCTTAACAGGAACCTTGTACATATATGAGAATAATCTTTATTATAAAGAAAGAAAATGGAAAACACAGGGGTTTAAAACAAGCTGAAAAGGCAATAAAAGTAAGATCAGAGCATTAAATAGCTCAAGGGACATTACCGCCAACAGGTGGTGAGACAAGGTCCTGCAGGGTGTTCTTCTTCTAATGTTTAGTGGTGGCTAGTAAATAGCTTGAGGTAACACTACCGCCACCACGTGGTAGGACGAGTGAGATTCTACACCCCGCCCACAGAAGGGTTGCAGTAGTGAATGGAAACAAAACCTACATGTGAGCCGAGCCGAACTGAACCAGACCGGACCAGACTGAGCCGCTCTGGGCCGGTAAGTGGAAAAGGGGCATAACTTCACCGCAGTAGAGAAACGAGGCTCCAGCAGCACGAACAGTTCAGAAACAATTTGAAATTGGGGGGTGGGGGGGGACTATTTATTAACTGATTAAGTTGTGTTTTAGACTTCTTATTGCTAGAGGATCTTTTCTGACCCAAAGTGCAGCCGTGACTGGTTCTGAATGAGGCTTTTAGCAGACAGCCGCTCCCTTCCAGGTACTGAGTAGCTACCAGCGCAGAATCTTTTAGGCCCTGTTTACACTGCGCATATTTTGAGTGGAACCGCTACTTTCTCTTTGCGTCTTTGCTTATCGCTTACACAACGCTACTGGCCCCCCTCTTTGCATCCGATACTTTTCTGATCCAGCTCTCAAGGTGGAACTTTTTTGCTGACCCCCCGTTGATAATGTAAACATCTCCCGCGCAGCTTTTGTTTGAACACATGCACGCAGCACGCACGCGCAGCCGGCATTTTAACAATGGCGGTGGACTGGACAGTGGACACACGCACCACTTTCTGAACTATAGCTGATGGAATATATTTTGATTCTCATATTTAATTATTCTACACCTTACCTGCATCTGTGTTGGAAGAGAGCCAGCTGCCTGGATCCAGTTGTCGCTGTTAACAAGGCAGTCGGACATTTCACGTGTCACGCTGCACTATAACATACTAAATGTGCTATATATTAACAGTTTAACAATAATATTAACTAGGGATGTGCCGATCAGGTTTTTTAAAACCGATACCGATCACCTATGTGTGACGATCACCGATACCGATCAAAAAACCGATTGCCTATATGTGAGCCGATCACATAAACCGATCACCGATCACCGATCAAATGGCTTACCTGTAATTTATGAGTGCTGCTTCTGGCTACAAGATCTGAAAACTTTTCAGATCTTGTAGCCAGAAGCAGCACTCATGTTATTTTCAGAACCATAAAATCACCATAATTCAGACAAAAACATATTTTTACTAATTTATTTCAGAGAACAAAGTAAATAAAAGTAATTATCAACTGCATTATCAAAGAAAAATGTTTACCTTACTAACTTTCAATTAAAAAAAAAAGGTTTTTTATTGTAAAAAAAAAAACACATCTATTACTTCATATAAAAAACTAAAATACCCCATTTGCTACTTAAAGCTGCACTGTTGGCTGTTTTTACAAATGGCTTTATAAATACGTAAAGTATCATTATTATTATTTTTAAATAATTTCGTGCTTTTTTGAACAACTTCCTGCGGGAACCAGGTGGCGGTAATGCGCTTAATATGAGTTCGCCAACCGCCATTCAACTCTATAGAAGAAGAAGAAGAACCAGGAAATACCGTCTCCGCCATTTTACATTCATTAGTTCCACACTCGGCACTCGGCTTTTGGAGGACTGTTTCTCCCATAAGAGGATGCCTCATACGGATAAATTAACTGGAAACACTCCCTGAACTCTGTGAATGTCTCAGGACTGGAGCAGCAGCTGCGATCACACCGCCGAGCGCTCCTACAGCGCCGCGCGAGACCAGCAGCTCATGGTATGAGCTAAGGCTAACATGCTAAACCGGAGCTGCAGCAGACAGCCGGCTTTGTGCGATCAGAGGTTCCTGGAGCTCGCCTCGATGTCGGACTGGAAGCAGAAGATACCGGGGGACACCCAGCTAACTTGGAATAACAAAGCCGACAGCCTTTTTGAAGCCGCAGCTAAACTGGACTGCCCGTAACTGCGCAGCGGAGCGGACTCGGTGGAGCTACTCGGTGGGGCTTCATGCTAACAGGTGTTGCTTATCGCGGCGCTGGCAGACGGCTTTTGGTAAGTTATTAAAACGTATTAAAACATTTTAATGACGAATTAGGTTTGTTGTGTTGAAGGACTTCGTTGAAATTCCTCCACGAGGTACTTTTTCGTCGCACGTTTTGCAGTTAGCAAACTTCGCATCACAGGCTCTGTGATCGGTAATTGAAGGCAAAAGCCGATCACATCCGCTTTAATGATTATCGGTGCCGATTGATCAGTTACCGATCGATCGGCACATCCCTAATATTAACAGTATTTATGTTAGCGTGGGAGATATTTAAATTTATCTGAGCTAAATGAAGCTATCTGGACTCGTTACGTCATGCCTAACATGTTGCTGAAAATGAAGACACCAGGTTGATTTTTAATTTATTTATTCAACACCACAAACTGTATGTCACAAACACTAAGAATTAAATTGAACACTTTTAAAAACACGTTAACCGAACTTTTATGAACTGGACTCTGTTGTTTTCATCCTGGTGGAAACTGGACCCACATCCGAACCGGTTCGCTTCGTGGAACGACAGCTTCGACCTCGCAGGAAAAAAATAAAACCTCAGTTGGTTGTTCTGTGATCGAACTAAACACAAGGAAACATTATTAAGAACATTGTTTACCTTGTAGCGCTGCTGGAAATCAGCTGATTCTCACGGACTAAAGTCAGACATGTTGACGCGGTTCCGGTCCAGTCAGCAACTGGTGTGCAGCTTGTTAGATGAAGCGGTCCCACTTGGTGTCAAATCTGTTAACTCTGTAGTGATACACCTAGCCTCTGATATTTTAGGTAGGGATGTGCCGATCGATCGGAAACCGATCAATCGTCACCGATAATCATTAAAGCGGATGTGATCGGCTTTTGCCTTCAATTACCGATCACAGAGCCTGTGATGCGAAGTTTGCTAACTGCAAAACGTGCGACGAAAAAGTACCTCGTGGAGGAAGTTCAACGAAGTCCTTCAACACAACAAACCTAATTCGTCATTAAAATGTTTTAATAGTTTTAATAACTTACCAAAAGCCGTCTGCCAGCGCCCCCATAAGCAACACCTGTTAGCATGTAGCTCCACCGAGTAGCTCCACCGAGTCCGCTCCGCTGCGCAGTTACGGGCAGTCCAGTTTAGCTGCGGCTTCAAAAAGGCTGTCGGCTTTGTTATTCCAAGTTAGCTGGGTGTCCCCCGATATCTTCTGCTTCCAGTCCGACATCGAGGCGAGCTCCAGGAACCTCTGATCGCACAAAGCCGGCTGTCTGCTGCAGGTCCGGTTTAGCATGTTAGCCTTAGCTCATACCATGAGCTGCTGGTCTCGCGCGGCGCTGTAGGAACGCTCGGCGGTGTGATCGCAGCTGCTGCTCCAGTCCTGAGACATTCACAGAGTTCAGAGGAGTGTTTCCAGTTAATTTATCCGTATGAGGCATCCTCTTATGGGAGAAACAGTCCTCCAAAAGCCGACTGCCGAGTGTGGAACTAATGAATGTAAAATGGCGGAGGCGGTATTTCCTGGTTCTTCTTCTTCTTCTATAGAGTTGAATGGCGGTTGGCGAACTCATATTAAGCGCATTACCGCCACCTGGTTCCCGCAGGAAGTTGTTCAAAAAAGCACGAAATTATTTAAAAATAATAATAATGATACTTTACGTATTTATAAAGCCATTTGTAAAAACAGCCAACAGTGCAGCTTTAAGTAGCAAATGGGGTATTTTAGTTTTTTATATGAAGTAATAGATGTGTTTTTTTTTTAAAAACAATAAAAAACCTTTTTTTTTTAATTGAAAGTTAGTAAGGTAAACATTTTTCTTTGATAATGCAGTTGATAATTACTTTTATTTACTTTGTTCTCTGAAATAAATTAGTAAAAATATGTTTTTGTCTGAATTATGGTGATTTTATGGTTCTGAAAATAACATGAGTGCTGCTTCTGGCTACAAGATCTGAAAAGTTTTCAGATCTTGTAGCCAGAAGCAGCACTCATAAATTACAGGTAAGCCATTTGATCGGTGATCGGTGATCGGTTTATGTGATCGGCTCACATATAGGCAATCGGTAATTGTGATCGGTATCGGTGATCGTCACACATAGGTGATCGGTATCGGTATCGGTTTTAAAAAACCTGATCGGCACATCCCTAATTTTAGGCTTGACCTTCAAGTACACCTCTCTGAAACTCTCAGTGTTACACCTTCTTGAGGCCCTCAAGGAGACAAATGGACACTTATATTTTTTACAATTATGTTGAATTAATGGACACTAATTAATCAGATTGAACTTTCTCTTTAATGTGTGTTAATTCAGAATTGATCAAACAGTATTTTTGTCATCTCAATGATGATTTTACTAAGATGGTATATTTTAAATATGACAAAGTTAAGAGAACATCTCAGAATGATCGTGCTTTAAACTGTCTGCTCTATGCAGAATAAGTGTCTAAAGTTGAAGGAACAATCCTTCGTATTTGTTTGAACTGTTTTTGTTTCGAAGGAAAAGTGCTAGACATAGCTTGCTTTCGGTCTCCCGTCCTTTCTAAAAACAATGAATCTGTTCTCAAAACAAAGTACTGACTTGTTCACATGCACCTGCAAACTCTGACGTTGTGTTCTGTGTATTGTCTACCCTATCATCTGTCACTCAAACTCACTCACTTGCAAAGCCACACCCTCTCTAGGGGTGCGACAACCAATCAGCAGGAAGTATGTGACTAAGTCACACCCCCTTCTTAAAGGGCACTTCCTGCATTTTGGGTTAGAGTTTCGAGGAGAACGAACTGACAACTTGCTTCCCTCTGGAAAGCTGGAGACGGCCCGGTCATGTGTCAACGACCCACGTCTCAGCTGGGATCATAGTAAAGCCTTACTTTGATCCATTCACTCCTTTCTGAAGAATTTGTTTTCTGAAGTTTTACTTTGAAAGTTCAACCAGTGCGATTGGAGTCTGTTCCTGCCGGTGAAAGCGTGCTCCCGCTCGTCTGACCCAGTCATACACGCACAAAGTCATCTGGACGCTCACTGGACAACACAGTCCGTTAGTGTCCACAAACTTCTCAGTCCTCACCTCGCAAGACGTCTCGTCACCAGGTAAAGAGGCGTTGTTTGTATGCTGCACGTGTCGGAAGTACAGCTAAGATCCGTATGGGAAAGCTTGCCACCCTGGTTGGTTCAAAGTAAACAACTTTAGTTAACTTAGCTCCAGTACTCCTTCCTCCTATTTCTTATTTTTCATAAGCATTTAAACTGTCAAGTAATGTGCCAACAGAAAGGTCCAACTGTCTGTTTGTTTTTAATTTGAATTCTTGTCAACGTAGTTATTAAATCAGAGCTAATATCGATACAAATGTTTAATGTAATTTTTGTGATAGTTTCAATAAAAGGTCTATTTTTTTGGTAGACCAATATAAATTGAAGTCTCCTGTGAAGTTACATTTCTGGCTAATCACAGTAAAAACAATTTAGTATCGGAAAAAGGAAGAACTCGCGCATTGGTGGCAGTTTGTGCAGTTAAACTCTGCTCATAAACTGCGCATCTACAATAATGCCAGACTCAGTAAGTGTTTAAATACCTTACAACCGCATTATTCTATTACAATTGGTGGCTCGTCCGAGTTCCTGGAACGTTTATTAAGTTGTTTTGTGTAGCTTGATGTTACGGTGTTTGTTGGCATTGGTTTGCATTCTGGTTTTGGGCTTATAAGAATAGTTCTGGCTGGTGGAGTGTCCGGGAGTTGCTGATCGTGGCATTGTCTGGATTATTTCCCGATAGAATTATTTAGGGATGTGCCGATCAGGTTTTTTGAAACCGATACCGATCACCTATGTGTGACGATCACCGATACCGATCACAATTACCGATTGCCTATATGTGAGCCGATCACATAAACCGATCACCGATCAAATGGCTTACCTGTAATTTATGAGTGCTGCTTCTGGCTACAAGATCTGAAAACTTTTCAGATCTTGTAGCCAGAAGCAGCACTCATGTTATTTTCAGAACCATAAAATCACCATAATTCAGACAAAAACATATTTTTACTAATTTATTTCAGAGAACAAAGTAAATAAAAGTAATTATCAACTGCATTATCAAAGAAAAATGTTTACCTTACTAACTTTCAATTAAAAAAAAAAGGTTTTTTATTGTTTTAAAAAAAAAACACATCTATTACTTCATATAAAAAACTAAAATACCCCATTTGCTACTTAAAGCTGCACTGTTGGCTGTTTTTACAAATGGCTTTATAAATACGTAAAGTATCATTATTATTATTTTTAAATAATTTCGTGCTTTTTTGAACAACTTCCTGCGGGAACCAGGTGGCGGTAATGCGCTTAATATGAGTTCGCCAACCGCCATTCAACTCTATAGAAGAAGAAGAAGAACCAGGAAATACCGCCTCCGCCATTTTACATTCAGTTCCACACTCGGCAGTCGGCTTTTGGAGGACTGTTTCTCCCATAAGAGGATGCCTCATACGGATAAATTAACTGGAAACACTCCTCTGAACTCTGTGAATGTCTCAGGACTGGAGCAGCAGCTGCGATCACACCGCCGAGCGTTCCTACAGCGCCGCGCGAGACCAGCAGCTCATGGTATGAGCTAAGGCTAACATGCTAAACCGGACCTGCAGCAGACAGCCGGCTTTGTGCGATCAGAGGTTCCTGGAGCTCGCCTCGATGTCGGACTGGAAGCAGAAGATATCGGGGGACACCCAGCTAACTTGGAATAACAAAGCCGACAGCCTTTTTGAAGCCGCAGCTAAACTGGACTGCCCGTAACTGCGCAGCGGAGCGGACTCGGTGGGGCTACTCGGTGGGGCTACATGCTAACAGGTGTTGCTTATGGCGGCGCTGGCAGACGGCTTTTGGTAAGTTATTAAAACGTATTAAAACATTTTAATGACGAATTAGGTTTGTTGTGTTGAAGGACTTCGTTGAAATTCCTCCACGAGGTACTTTTTCGTCGCACGTTTTGCAGTTAGCAAACTTCGCATCACAGGCTCTGTGATCGGTAATTGAAGGCAAAAGCCGATCACATCCGCTTTAATGATTATCGGTGCCGATTGATCGGTTACCGATCGATCGGCACATCCCTAGAATTGTTTATTTCACATTTCAACGTCTGTTTGACTCTTATCCAAATTCCAGCTTTAAAGCTCCCCTGACATCATCTTTGAACTTTCCATAAAATGGCATAACATATATATATTTTAAGATTGAACTATGATCTTTTTTGCTAAAACAATGTTAAATGAATGAAAATTCCTCTCAAAAATAGTTTAAAATTAGCGTCGTTTTTTTACACGTGTAACGAATAATGTGGGGTAAGGTATTTAAACACTTACTGGACCACCATTATTGTAGAGATATAGGACTTACCTATAGTTTTAGATGCGCAGGTCTGAGCAGACTTTTATCTGCACAAACTTGCCACCAAGTTCACGGGGTCTCAACTTTTTCAGAATAAATCAATAAATCTGTGATGTGATTAGCCAGAAATGTAATTTCACGAGAGACTTCAACTTATGTTGGTCTACCAGAAAAATAGACCTTTTATTGAAACTATCACAAAAATTACATTAAACATTTGTATCGATATTAGCTCTGATTTAATAACTACGTTGACAAGAATTCAAATTAAAACAGACAGTTAGGATTTAACTGTTGGCACTAGGGCTGGGCGATATGGAAAAAATCATATATCACGATATGGACTTTTTTATATCACGATAACGATATATATCACGATATATACAACACGATGTGTGTGTGTGTGTACAGGAAAAATTTGGACCAAAGTTTTTTTATTTTATTATTTTACTACAGATAGTTACAATTATAAGAATGTGAACAAAAAGAACAAGGAAATTTGGACCAAAGTAGAAACTAGATCTACCTAAGATCTACCTTAATTCAAGGAGTACGATTATGGAATGACTTAATGACAAATGACAAATGTTAAGGAAGCCAAATCATTCCTTGTATTTAAGAAACTGGTAAAAAATGAATTGCTAAAAAAAAAATGAATCTAATTTAATGTGTGATATATGTAAAAAAAAATGAATCTAATTTAATGTGTGATATATGTGAATTGAAAATTGACTGAGTTATTTACTTATTTTGTTATTTTAGAAAATATTGTTTGAACTGTTATTAGATGAATAAGGAGCAGATTTAATAAGATTTATTCTTCATCTGCTACCTTTCATTTTATTTTATTATTTTTTTTCTATTATGAATACGTTAATTGTTGTATTTCATATTATAAAATGAATAAACTAACAAACAAACAAACAACTTCTACTTTGGTCCAAATTTTTCCTGCAGGTGGCGGTAAAACAACAGCTGCTAATGAAACTCACGAAGAAGAAATCCGCTCTGAACAGTGTTGCCAGGTGTACGATAATTATCGTATTTGTACGATAATTTGACCCTCTGTACGATGTACGATCAATAATCCCGAAAAAGGCCAAAAATACGATAATTTGACCATTCTGTGAACGTGTAGTTGTGATCGGTTTCCATCAGCCTGTCGCAACTGTCTGTCGGAGTTTTTTTGTGAACCCTGAAGGCGTCTTGAAATTCCAGCCAATCGTGCTTTTCTAAATGTGACAGAAGAGTGACGTATATGCAGAACAACGACCATGATTGGCTGAAAAGTCCGCTGCACCCGCCCCATGCGTTAGAAAAAGCAGAGCCGTGTGACACGGTCTGGAAGAAGTGATGAAAATGATAGAACGTTTATATAAAGTTGAACGTTAAATTATAATAAATAAATATATTAAGAAAACATGACAGGAAAACTGGGACATTATTACTGATACAGGAAGACATTTACACAACATTCATAAGGTAAGATATACAAGGAAAGCAGGAAGAAACAGGAACTTACTCGCATTAGAACAGGACACACAGACCTTAATAAATCTCTTAAAATAATTGCAAAGCATGAAACAGGACTTTTTTGTGACATGCGCACCAGCAATTTTCCTGAAACGGTTCAACATGTCTTTATGTAATGTCCAGGGTATGAAACAAAGAATGTATTTCCAAAAATAATCGTGCTGCTGTTTATAATGATGTTTTTCTACTACATCAGGGCTTAGTGTATTACTAGCTGATGTCTCTCTTAGTTAATTCTAGATGTTATTATTGTTTTTCTCTTGCATTTGTTGTTGGATGTAACTGGGACCCTGTGTACATAATCTCGTTTTCAACACATGTACTACATGCGGTGCAAATGACAATAAATTCTCTCTCTGATTTTTCTCTGAAAAAAATAAATAAAATAAAATGAATATTAAATTTACAATTAGGGATTTTTGAATGTCCAGAGGACCAGACTTAGCTTTTTTAGATTTTTCTACCTGGATTATTGAGCATGCATCAGGGTACAATTAGGGATGTTTTTAGCAGTGATATCAGTAAAGTTAAAGATCAAGTTATTATTTCCTTGAAAATACAAACTTAATAGACAGAATTTAGTTGAGTTATTAAATTAGGTCTATGGTTCCCACCAGTACTGACGCCACAAAGCTGTGAGTGCCGGTTAGACGCTATTCTATAGTGCATACTTGTTACTTTGTTTATG
>JBBPBX010040276.1:9470-29450 GCA_038048925.1 Garcialebias charrua
GGTCACGGTCTGCACAGAGAAACGCCCAGAGGTCCCAGAGGACAGACTCGTGTCCCCAAATGTCCACACCTGTGAAGAATAAACAATGTGTGAGCTCCTGGTTTATGAGGAAACGCAAGCGATGTGAAGGTCTGCAAAGCTCTTCAAGTTTAGTTTCTTGCCTCCTGCTGGGTGGAAAACCAGTTTCTGTCTCTGTTCTGCTTTCCCATTGCTGACCTCTGAGATGCTCCAGGGCCAACACAGCTCATAGGCTCATGTTAAAGCTACCATCCCATCCACGTCTGCCCTGCAGGTGAGGCCTAAGGAGGTTTAGGAAGCTGAAACGCGGCTCCTCGCTGCCTTCTCCAGCACAGGGCCAGCGGGGCACCCATCTCTCATTCCTCCTCACACCCTAATTATCCTCTCTCAGCCCAGCATATCTTCTGCAGTTCAACAGGGTCAGCTGAGTGATGCCTCTCGGGCCGTTAATTGAATGCGGTTTGGTTGAAACCTGCAAGAAACCCGTCTCCTGCTGTTCAGCTAACTCTGCCATCATTTCAAGCCTGTCTGTGCAATTACAGTGGTAAGTTTGTGTGAGCGTGTGTCGCTTAATAGGTTGGTTGGAACGTGTCGGTGCAAAGGTGTGACACTGAGGTCAAGGCTAAACCTCCCCTGAGTTATTACTCTCATTTAGGTGTGACTTAAAGGCATGCTGAGCTTTCTTTGCTTCCACAGATTAGTCAATAAACTATTGCACAAATAAGAGATTTGCTTACAATCTTATCAGGAGGGGGGCTGCTTCCCACCCGACACTCTAGCTTGCCCTTGGAGTGCTTGACAGCGTGCTGCATGGCGTCTGCTGTGATGATAGGTGGACCTGTGATGAGGAAAACAGAAAGCCAAGAGACGAGTTAATATAAAAGAAATAGTTTTTCATGGCTGACCAATAGCAAACCGCTTAAAACTGTCAGGATGGAAAATAATCTGTTCAAAGTAAATTCACTGTTTTCCAGCACAAGTAAACAGAGATGTTTATTGTTTATGATTTCAGTTTCAAAAGTGAAAGTTCTCAATCAGTAAAGGGATTGGAGATGCTGTTTTTAGAATACAAAATCAAATGTCTTATATTGAAGCAGAATCATGTTGCCAGAAAAGGTTTAACAGAACATGTCAGGGACTGAAAACAATACAAAAAGAACAAACAAACAACATAGGTAATGCAGTTATTTCATTTCAGTAAACATATACAGTAGTCCCTCGATACTTTGCGGTTTGACTTTCGCAGTCCCACTTTTTTGCTTGTTTTCGAGAGAGAGAGAGAGAGAGAGAGAGAGAGAGAGAGTGAGAGAGAGAGAGAGACTGAGTGCAGCTCACTCATGTATAAAACAGTCCCCCCACACACACTTTCCGAGGCTGTCCGTCACCATGGGTCTCACTCTTTCCCCATCATGTCCCAGTGAACAGGCGGGCATGCAACAGACAGCCTCAGAAAAAGAAAGGAGTGGGGTGGGGTCTATCTTTCCCGATCATCTCCCAGAGACACAACAGGCGGACATGCAACAGACAGCCTCAGAGAAAGAAAGGAGGAGTGGCGTCTATCTTTCCCCATTGTGTCCCAGAGACACACAACAGGCAGATGTGTAAGTCCAAAGTCAATGTTTCTTTATTGGTCATTTGCATCACATGTGGTACGAAATTGTGTACACAAGGTCCCAGTTACGTCCAACAAAATTTTAAATACAGTAGTAAAGAAAGAAAAAACACAAGATTAACTAAGAATACTCTAAGCACTAGTAGTACAAAAACAATACGCCTAACAACAGACAGCCTTGGAAAAAGAAAGGAGGGGGCGGGGTTCAGTCTTCTACCTGAGTGAGCCACGCGAGCGGCATGGATTGTTTATTTAAAATAAGCAAGTGCAACCCAAACCGAGCCTTTAGGAATGAGAGCAGAAACAAGAATGCTGGATGCTTCAGGGAAGAGGTGATCAGACAATCTGGCAGGGAGGCAGACACTGGGAGACGCTTAAGAAATGCAGCGCACAGGTGCAGCAGGGAGATTGGGAGTGACGCAGGCGATGAGCATGAATGTGATTACAGAGGAGAAGTGGGTGTGGCAACCGATGGCAGAGTGTGGAGATCATGACACGCTGTGCTCTTTCAGAGAGCTGAGAACATTAAGAACATTGCAAGAGTGGGGGAAGGGTTTATAAAGCCTTAAAATATATTTAAATAGTAAAATAAATATAACGTTCTTGCTTTGTGGATTTTCACCTATCACGGGGTGTCTGGAACGTAACCCCCACGATAAGTGAGGGACTACTGTACTCACGTTTACAATAATTCTGGTGTCTGTGAGCAACAGGTGTTGTTTGTCTTTGTTTTTGGTGTGGGTGAGGAATTGGACGGAAACGCGCTCAAAGTAAAACGGGGATTTAAGGGTCATTTCTAAATTGCCACATGTTGGTTTTACATTCAGTGCTATTGCCTGGCCTTAGTATATATTTTTTGCTTCTCTGTTGTTGAGGAGATGTTGCGTAATGTCAATTTGATGGTTTCATAAAAAGATTTTCATCAGGAAAGTCAGAGTTTCTGCAACTTTTCAACTTAACTGAGCTCAAACAAAGTTAAAGTGTTTGTTCTGAAAGAAAAATACATTCACAATTAAATGTAATGATGCATTTTGTGAACAATTATATTCAGTTAGGCTTGCACATGTCTGTATCTGTGCATGTGTTTGCTTGTATTTTGCTTGTTTTTCCTGGTAAAATAAAGGTTTAATATTAAACGTAGCATTTGCAAAATACCTCATGAACCTGAAGAAAGATTTAAACAAAAACCTCTCAATAAACATTACTGAATGTACGTCTTTTTGGGGGATTAACCCCTTTTATGATGGCTGTCACAGCTAATCAACATTAGCAAACACAAAAATAGCTAACTCAGTCAATTTTACAAATACTTAGCTAAACTCTTGTGTGGTAGTAGCTGAGAATCACTCAACACATTCTGAGTGCAAACACATCTTGCAATGAGATTCTGCATATGTGACTTATCTGTGCTGCTGATTATCCATGCTGCTGATCTCATGCTGCTGATTATCTCATTCTACTGTATTCATTCATACCTATCTGCTCACTATAGACTCATGTTCGGGCTGCTGTTTAATATACCATATTGTTTTACATTATTAGCGTTTAACGTATATCTTAGGTCTTTTAGTGTATCGTTTAGCGCACATATGTCAAAGTCAAGGCCCACGGGCCAGATCTGGCCCACAAATTAATTATGGCCCCCTGGATGATATTTAATTACTATTAAACGGTCCGCAGGCCACAGCCGCCCGCTGGTGTTTTGCACGCACCAACACTACATTCCCCACAATGCAACGGTAGTAGGGGTGGGGCCAATCCGATCCAGAGTCATGTCTCATGAACCCAGAGTAATAGACCTGCCTCACGTCACATTCAGGAAATCCATTTCATAGTTTGCAGCCATGCAGCTACAGCGTGTGGACTGAGTGAGTAGAACTTTAGCTAACCGCTAGCCAACATTTCATCGTAACATGTCTGCTGTGTGGAAGTATTTTACACTAAACGCCACAAGACAGTGACGTGCAATGTCTGCAGAGCCATAGCGCCACATTAAACTGCGGTCAAGTTAGTTTTACGTTGGACATTCGAGCTCTGGGGCTTCAGCGGGACACCACTCTCGCTGAACCAAAACAGGGAGACCAACCATGGCCAGCTGCGTCCAATCCGACCCGCTGTCTGACTGTCTCGTAGGAAGGACAGGCTGAGAGCAGCTGACCGAAATCAGAGCGCCCGCCCCGGATTGAACAAGAAAAACACACCGCTGAAGCCAAGTCAAATGTTCACCGAGAAGTTGCTAAACTTCATCGTAAGTAATGACCAACAGCTATCAGCTGTAGAAAATGAAGGATTTCACAGCTTGATACTTGCAGCCAACAGTAAACAATCATAAAAAAGTATATTACTTAAAAATCATACGAAAACTGTATAAAAAAAAACGAAACATAAACCGCTACATTATAAAACAATGTAAAATACTAAAAGCAGGAACATGTCTGTGTTGATTTATGCCAAGAACTTAGCAGATGTAAAGCTATTTAATATTTTATTTATTTAATTAATTTATTCATTCATTTAAAAGAGACAAAATAAAACAAATTCATCAAAAAGAAAACACTGAATGAAAAGAGTGCAGAAAGAAGAAAAAAATTATTATATCACCCCCTTATAACAGACATTGAACCAGTCCGGCCCTTGGCTTGTAAACAATTTGTTTTTTTGGCCCTCTGTGTATTTGACTTTGACACCCCTGGTTTAGCGTATACATATCTTAGATCCTTACTGCATCATTTTATATTTTTGTTATTTTGGGGTGTAACTAGGACCCTGTGTACACAATTTCGTTCCACCTGATGTACCACATGTGACTGAATGCTAATAAAGAACCTTGAACTTGAACTCAAACCTCCACCCCTTCCCAACAAAAGAGGGTTTTAGTTTAAAACTACATTTCTTTAAGAAATGCTTGGCTTTACTGTTGAAAAAACAATGCTCAACTATAAGTACTGTAGCTTAAAAGTTTTGCTGAAGAGAAATCCTTTGTTACTGTACGATGTTTTTTCCTGAAGAAGTCACTCACCGTTCACAGTTAGAGTGACATCTCTTTCTGCAACTCCTATCCGAGGAACAATGGCCTTGCAGGTGTACGTCCCAGCATCCTCCTGGGTAACAGCCTTCAGCTGCAAGGTGTTACCATTACCGAGCACCTGGTGAGAGATCCAAGGAGACAAGTCTGAAATGTGTTAGAAAGAGAAAAAGCGAGAAATGAGGCAGCGGAGGGGAGAGTCAGACAAAAGGAAACACGAGCCTTCATCGGTGGCCCCCTCACTGCGGAGGCAGCACAGAGGTGGGCTGACCATTGTAACAAATGCTGCCAGTTTGAGTTTAATTTCATTGTGAAGAGCTTTAATCACAGCATTAAGCACTCCAGCCACCGCTGAGTGACCGTGCTGCTGGGGAGATGGTTGTAATTAAACAGTGGGGACAGATCGCAGCTCGCTGTGTGTGAGTGGGCCCCGGCCTCCGGAGCTCCTCCACTCACTCACTCCTTAGCTCATTGATCCTGTCATTCCATCAAGCTGTGATTAATCCATTTATTCCCACTCTGTCTCTCTCCCCAACCACCACCCGCCCTCCCATCTCCACAGCCTCCCTCTTACTCTCACCATTTTTTTTTTATTATTTCCACACGCACTTAGAGTAACCCAATTAATCCATTACTCATAGCTGTGTGAGGGACAGTGGCAGTGGGTGGATTAGAAAAACGCCTGTGCATTTTCCTAAGAGTGTCTGAAAGCACTCTTTGTTTGAGATGACTGCATCGCTTATGTTATCCAGCAGCAGTCGGTGGAGGGGTGCTTTCTTCAGCACAACTTCAGAAATTATATTAGTTGTCAGGAGAGCGGCTCCCGTGGGATGGGCCCTTTAATGGTGCACGCGCTAAAATACTTTCACCAGGGTGCAGTAAAGTGAAGGTGGAAATGTTTCATTGTTGCACCTGCAGGGGCTTTGAGAAGACTGAAGTACAGCCGAGTAGCAGCGATGTTTGTTTGAACCACTCACTGGGTGATTGACTGATCGATTGGCTAATTGATCGCGATGGAGTTATGACAGCGCGTCATGTGTGCTGATTATTCCGTATGAATCTGTCAGCGGACAAACGCTTTTCTGCCAGGGGCTCTCGGCCCTCGGGGGAGCACGCTGAGAGAGGTGTTGAAGATTCAGTCTGAGAAAAGAATGTGTCGAAGGGGGGAAAAAAACCAGTGTGTGGGATTCATGCCTCAAGGCCATGTGCAAACGTTTCTCTCTGGAGGATGAGTGTTGAGGCTTTTCCATTCAGACAGTGTGGCATTTGGTGTTTGTTTTCTTACCACACTGGAGCCTTGCTTTGTCCAGGCCAGGGTCAGCGGAGGGTTTCCTGTCCATGCGCAAGTAAACGCTGCGTCCATTCCGGTGTCTACGGTCATCGGCTTAGGCTCCGACAGAAGTCTGGGGCCAACTAGAGGTGCAAACATCCAGTTGGAACGAGTAGAGAACTACTTAAGAGGCTTTCTTTTTGTTTATTTTTTTGAAAATACAGCTACAAAGGATAAAATGTTTCCTTTCATGTTAGTTAAACTTACACTGCACATCTACCAGGGTGCTGACGTTGGTGCTGCCCACAGAGTTGGACACCTCACAGGAGACGGGGTCGGTAAAGTAAGAGTAGTCCACGTTCACCTCAAGGCTGTCCCCATTTGCTTCAGAGATAGGCACGCCTCCTTTTGACCACCTTGGACACGAATAATCACATTACACTGTTGCATTCGTTCAGGGAAGGCAATTAACCGCGCATTTCCGAGCGGCCATTAGTTGATTTGAGGCTTGTGCCAATCAAATGCTGCCAATCAAGCAGCTCATGTAGCTCAAAGAGAACAACTACGGTACACACAGCTATGTCATATTTTAAAGGAGAAATGAAAAGTGTTTTTAAGCTAATAGTAGTCTAATGAAAAGCATAAAATAAGCTTGTTGAGAAAATTTCACAAGTCAAAAATGTCATCCTAACTCAAATTTAGACTTTGCAAAGTGAAAAAATTCTCATCTGGTGTTTTTGACCCCCCTCCCTCTGCTTGCTCTCCGTCCCCTGAATATGACATAGGCAGTGCAATGGTCGTCCCTCATACAGTAATATTAGTGTGTGTATCTAGTATTTTTTCAACTTTCATCATTTTGTAAACCGCCCCCTAGCTTATAGACTGTAGTTATGTTATCATTCACAAGAGTTTGTATATATTTTTTGTTTATGTAGTGTTTTGTAGTTCTGTTTGTGTTAATAAAAAAAAAAATCTAGTAGTGGACAAAAAGGTTTCAGTGTGTAGCAATTAGGGATGCAGCAAAAAAAAATCTATTTTTTAAAGAATCAAGATTCTTAGTCCTGGCGATTCAGAATCGATTCTAAAAGCCCCAAAATAGATTTTAAAACTTTTTTAAAATTTTATATTGTATTTTTACCGCTCCTGTGCATTCGGCCGCTGTAGAATTTTGGCCGTGTAGGGCCACCGTAGTTAGTTAGCCAGGCAGCTCCCAATGGAGCCTGCTAGCAAGGAGGGAGACCCTGCATGTTTCAACTTGCTCCTTCATCTTTAAAAATCATTTTAGATCCTACTATGTTCTGTGGAATACAGAGCTTAACAAGACATTGGTAACTGTTTCAGGACATTTTCAACACCCCCACTTCCATGTTAGCATACGGCGCTAGCATGCTAACGTTAGCATACGGCGCTAGCATGCTAACGTTAGCATGCGAAGGCTATTCGTATTTCCAGGATAGAAATGCCCATTAATGCACTAAATCACCAAACTGTTTTTGACAAACTAAAGTGATATCCTTCAGATTCAAAAAAGTCTTCTGCTTCCATTTTAAATGACAGACAAGAGGACAGTAATGATGGGTTTATAGCTTCAGTGTTATTGTAAGATAGCAAAGGAGGTCTTAATTGTGTCATAAAAGTGCGTCCAGAAAATTACTACAGAAATCACTGCACTTCGGCATGTAGCAGGAAAAATGTAAAAAAACTATTTCTTTAAGCTACTGACTTGAAAAAAGCATACTAAGTATGTTTATGTGTGTTGTTTACTATATGAAATTCTTGTTATATCGATTTTTTCAGATTTGATTACATTTCTCCTTTAAAGGGAACTGTAGAGCAATTTGCAGATTTTTCACTTCATTTTTAAACTGCAAGATCAAAGTTTATGGATACCTGTAACCAGTGATCTCTGGATTAGCTGAAGCAGAGCAGATGAAGAGAACCTTGGCCCCCTCAGTCACAGTTTGAGGTTGGACTGATAACGTCACTGAAGGGGGGTCTTTGAGAAGCAAAAACGATCAAGTTAGACTCAAAAGGGCAACTTTGCCAATGAAGACATTGTACAGAAATAGCCTATACTCTCTGGCTGGATTAAAGATCGTTTTGGACAAGTGGACGCAGGACTCACGCTGGACACTGATTGTGACTGATGTCTGTCGTCCAGCGGGGGCAGCTGGGTTGAGGACCCTGCAGGTGTAGGTGCGTCCGGAGTCGCTGTCTTCGGGAACGATTGGAAGCATGCTGACAGCTGTCTCCCTCTTCCCATCCTCCATTGGTGTCTGGATAGTTGGAGGACAAGAACAAACAAAACCAGAAATCAGCTCGGTGTTGCACAAAATAGCGACTATACCTCCTGGCACAGCAGGACGTATTTTTCATGTATGAAGCCTTAAAATTGCTATTCTGTTTCCTGGCATGTCAGGTAAATCACATATTTTACGATGTAGCTGGGGATATTGTGCTGTTCCCACATTTCTGAGAGTGTTCTCTGTCAGCGCTCCTTGTTTGTCATCATCTTTTAAATCTATTTACTGCTAAGAAATCAATACTTCTAAGTGAAGAAAGGTGTGGATTCTTGGGATATGGCTCACCGCTTCCTCCGCTTTATCTTTTTGGTTCTCCTAGAGAAAGGGGTAAAAATTAAATCAGCAGGAGCCACATTGATATGTGTTCCGTTTTTTTTTTACACCCATTTTCAGGGTGGTGACACTGAGGAAGAAGTGTCACACATCTTTAAAAAGCTAAAGCTTTCCCCTTGACAGACAAATCAATGGAGAAGGTCCTTCACTTCCTCAGCCAGACACACAAAGCATTTCTATGCTAGATCAAATCACATCACTCTCTGTCAATGCGGCTTCCTCGGACAAAGCTTTTGTGCAACTCCTGCCTCAAAGTTGAAAATGACGATGGAAATTCTCTGTTTTTCAACAAAGCTGCCTCACCACAGTCATGCCCCTTCTGTTTTCCTCTCTTCCCCCTCGTCTCCCCTCCGGTCCTAATACCCCCCTCCTCCTTCTCACTGCAGGCTTCCCTAAATGTGGCATTTAGCGTCGTTTAGCGTGGTCAGAGAGCATGAACGATGTGACACTTTCCCAGCCGTGACCAGCTCACGCTTTGCTGACCAACACCACCCCCCCCACATTGTGTCTCCACATTGTTGTGGGTGAATTCCTTTCTGCAGAAACCCTACTGTATGAACCCCTCATGCCTGTCTGAGCTTTGGCATGCTCCAGTTATGCTGTAGTGTTGCTGCATTAGCAAGCAACTAGGGAGGTGGAGTAGAGGGGAAGGGAGGGGAGGCAGAAGAGAAGAAGGTGGGGGGTCAGGCGTGAGTGGAAATGGGAGGGGGACTGCAGAGTGTGAGAGAAGAAATCTCACAAGGAAAGGGTGGCAATAGATAAAAAAAAAAACTGTGATGAAAAAAGGAGGATGAGGGAAAAATAAACAGAAAATGCGTGAAAATGTGAATGAGTTGTAGCACCACAAGAGAATCCAGTGAAATGTGATTTTCTGCAAAATGCAATGTGAATGCTGAGTATTGAAAGATAAAATAAAAAAAATCTGAATAAGCCCAAGTTGAGTTGTTAAAGCTAAAAGCAAAATATGAAAAAGTTAAACTGAAAGTTAAACTGGGTTTATTTTTCAGAAACCGATCATGTCTAACACTGAATGCTAAAAAACGCCTTGTATCTGAGACCTTCCTTCCCTCCATTGATTACGGTGACATTCTCTACATGAACGCTCCTACAAGCACCCTGCAGATGTTGGATGCTGTCTATCATGGTGCACTAAGATTCATAACTGGCTGTGATTATCGTACCCACCACTGCACCCTGTATTCACTGGTTAACTGGACATCATTAACCTCACGCAGACTCTTCCACTGGTACATTTTCATCTTTAAATCACTTCTTGGTCTGCTGCCCTCATACATCTCCTCCTACATGTCTCTGCGTGAGTGCAGCTACAGCGTGCGCTCTCAGGACATGATTACCTGCAGTGTTCCGTCAGTGAGGACTGAACTTGGCAAAAGGGCCTTCTCCTATTCTGCTCCTGCTTCTTGGAATATCTTACAAAAAGATCTGAAGCTCTCGACCTTGACCTCTCTAAATGGCTTTAAGAATCTGTTGGAATCCTGGCAAAAACCCATGCAGACATGTTTCTGTTTTTGATTTTCTACAACTGCCTTATAATCTGTCTGCTTTGCTACTTTGATATCTTTGTTTTAGCTTGTTAAAAAACAAATCTGTATGCCTCTCTTATGGTTGTCTATTGTTGATTGTTTAAGGAAAATCTACTGTTGTCATCATTCTTTGTTTGTAGCCAGGTCTCTCTTGTAAATGAGTCCTCGAGGCTCAATGGGATTAACCGGCCTAAATAAAGGTTGAATGAATGAGTTCTGCAAATGGGTGAGACGCAAGCAAACACTAACAAAACGCTAGCTAAAAGGAGCAGAACATTAGCTGAAACTTAAAGTGTTCTTATGCTAACCTAACAATATCTAGCAAACATAATAAAAACTTAAAGGTAAAAATAAAAAAACATTATCTCAAAGCTAAAAGTTGCAAAACACTAAGCAAATCACTACCTAAAACATAAAGTAGAAAAAGGTTACCTAAAAAATAAATGACTCCAATTTAATGTTCAAAGTAATAAGACTAGCTAAAAACAAACCTAAAATTAGCAAAAAGCTAGCCAAAATGTACAAGCAACAAAGCGATAGATAAAACTAAAAAGCTGTAAAACACTATCTGAAAGTATCAAAACACAAGCTAAAAGTAACAAAATGATAACTAAAAGTAGCTCACAGCTAACTAAGCAAGGATTTTGTTGAGAGTTCGTAAATTTGAACATATTACACCCATTCTCCATAACCTTCATTGGCTTCCTGTCGCCTACAGAATTCAGTACAAAACTGCTCTCATTACACATCAATGCTTACACGGAACTTCACCAGATTATCTAAAGGACATTCTTGTTCCATATTCATCCACCCGGTCTCTGCGGTCACAGAACAGTAATCTCCTTCACATTCCGAGAACCAAATTAAGGACCATGGGAGACCGGGCTTTCAGTGTGGCTGCCCCCCGCCTGTGGAACTCTCTTCCTGACTGCCTGAGAGCCCCACAGTCACTGGTTGACTTTAAGAGCGGCTTGAAGACCTTTCTTTTCAACCGAGCATACTCTGCCTCCTCATGATTCTACCTTTGATCTTAGTTGATACTGTTATTGATTTTATTTGTTTTATTACTTGTTTTATTGACATTTAATTATGTTGCACTTTGTAGCACTTTGAGATTTTCATTAATGAAAAGTGTGTTATAAATTAAATTCATTATTATTATTAAAGGTGCTATGTGTAACTTTCTGTAGAGTGCAGAACTTAGAAACATTTTCAACAGGCAAAGCATTCTGATCCCTCCCCCTCAGAGCCATATATGGCTCTGCTCCCCCTGGCCCTGCTGAAATTCAAATTCAAGCTCTGTTTTTATTGGCTGATTCAAATTCAAGCTCTGTTTTTATTGGCTGATTCAAATTCAAGCTCTGTTTTTATTGGCTGATTCAAATTCAAGCTCTGTTTTTATTGGCTGGTTACAAACTCTGTTTTTATTGGCTAGTTAATGGCGGGTCACGCTGATAGAGAAGCAAGGGGACTATAGTTTTTTTCAGAGATTACTTTGTCTAACATCAGTCTGTCAGTAGATAGTGACAGAGTGAAGAAATATGTGAAAAATATATTGTTAGAAAAGTTAGACTGCATTACAAAGTTACATAGTGAAGCTTTAACTCTTAACAGTAAAAGCAAAAACTAGCTAAAGGCTAGATCAGAAGTAAAAGTAGCAAAATACTAGATAAAAGTAGCACAAGAAAACAAATATAAAACAACTAAACTGAAATAGATTTCAATTTGTTCTACGTTGTATGCAGAGTCACACATTGTAATGCATTTTTATAAAGAAAATGTATTCATATTAAAATAGAAGTTAAAATAACTAAATCAGTAGCTAAAAGTACCCTAATGACTTGAACATGTTGACAATGGAATGGGTAAAATAGCCTAAAGTATGCAGAAAACCATATCAAAAAGAAAAGACAAAGAATAAAGAGAAACAGGATTGCTATAGTGTGATATGCATTTACACAAATGTTCTTGTTTAGAATTGTTTTGCATTCATTTCTATCTTGTGCTACGTGTTGGTGATTGCTGCACTGATCTGTTTTCAGTGTACCTTGGAATAAATGGCGGTCTCCATGACCTCTCCATCTCGGTACCAGGTGATCTCTGCAGCAGGTTTGGCTCCTGAGGCTCGGCAGGTGAGATTGTGTGGCGTGTGGGCCTTGAGACGTACGACTGGGCTGCCTTCCACCACGGGGTCAGAGGGAGCAACTGCAGAGCCAAACAAACAGTTTGCAGAACATTTTAGGCAAGAACTGAAGAAAAACTGCGACTGAACTCGTCGTTTCTCTTAGCTCTGCGTCAATACATGATGAAAATTGCCAAGTGTCTGTTAACAAGATGTGTGGTTTTACACTCGAGAAAAGACGAAGAACAGCTGTTATTTCACAAGGAAAGAAAAGAGAAACACTCAACTTTATTTATTTCCTTTCTTGGGACTAACATTATTAGTCTATTTGCTCCTGCCGTGGCGGAGCGATGTTGCAGCTGAATTGCAGCTGAATTGCTTATTTGTTCATTTATTTGCATGGTTTCGCACGCACCACCGGCAAGCCAAGCGTGCCACCCCTGATGAAGGCGTCTATCTCCCCAGGACCAATAAGAGAAGGCGTAAACATGGGGGTTTGCGCTGGCCTTTCTCGCACCCTCCACCGAACCAATTTCACTGTGTGTATCTGAATTGTCAGAGGTCCTTCCGTTGCAGCAGCACGGACACTAATGGAATCCGAGTGCTAGGTGATTTTAATTTCCATGCCGATTCCCCTGACTGCACTCCCACCGTTGACTCCTTTGACTGTGTGCAGGATTGCTTTGGTTTCATCTGGCCACATTGATTTACACACGGTCTCTCTCACACATACACACACAGGAAAGACCCTCCTTCTTCAGCGCATGGTCTCACAAACTGCAGGCTGATTTCATTTATACAGTATGTCTGTGTCACACGTATAATGTTCTTATTACTGCCAGTTGGGGTCTTTTAGAGGGGTGTATATCGACTTCAAACTAAAAAGTTCAGTTGAAATGTTCCTACAAATCACTGGTGATTTGAACATCTTTATCTCTAACATTTTTTTCTTCAACTAATGGCCGCTTATAGATTCAAACATGGCAGGATTTGTAGTGGGAAAAGTTCTCATGGTCGTAATCTACAGTTTTGCTCCAGGAGTAATTTAACTGGAGGGGGCCAATTAATGAAGTGGTATTCCTTTGTAAGCCACCAGATGCCAGCAGTGCTTTGCGGAGTCCCACAAGCTCTGTCATTCCTAATGCCCCCCCTTACACACACACACATACACACAAACCCTCCACTGTGTGAAGATGTAGATCACTCACATCACGTTAATGTAAAAAAAAAAAAAGGCCGCCTTTGTGGTTGATAGATGTTATGGCTCACTGTGAAATGTGCTAACTGTGCAGATCTGGACTTTCAGGCGACTGTGCAAGTCGTCTGTGACTGCAGCAATCACATTATCTTGGACCTGAACAGTCTTGATTATTGCCTCTAAAAAGAAGAGGCTTTTCCTTTTTAATGTATTTTATTTATTTGTTTTTTGCTTGTTTCCTCTTTTGCCCGAACCTTTTTATGACACGTTCTTAAAGAGGCTTTGAATATGAGAGCTCCAATGTATTTTTAACCAGAGTGTATTTTAATGTTATCAATTTTAAGTCGTTGTTTGTGTTATAATTAAATTTAGAGTGAGGCCAGCAATTCATGAAGGAATGCATATTGCTTGTTGTTGACCACGCCAACATTTTAGAATTTTAAATTTAAACAAAGCTCTTATTAGCATTGTTAGGATCACTCTCAGCTACTACCACACCAAACTGTTGCTCAGTATCTGTCAACCTGATTCATGCCATCCTGGATCAGGTTGAATTTAATAGAACCGTACTTGCTGCCATACACGTCACACTGCCATATCTTCGCATCAGTCCAAAAATGTCTAATATAGTAAAAATAGTATAGTAAAAATAACATCTATAGTAAAAAAAACACACAAAAAAAAACACATGTTGCTTCGCACATAAATTGCATGGAAATGTGGGCCGGTGTTTTGTCAAAAATCGATTGGCTGCCAAATGGCAGCAACGCCGGAGCATGCACGGGAGGACTTTAACAAAAATTTGACAAGATTAACACTTAAAAACAATTGTTTGCTCAACAGTATTGCACAGGTGTGTCTCAGTTTAATGGTTTTCCTCTAGGTAAATGCACTTCAATGGTCAAATCAGCTGCATTTCAAAAATCGATTTGCAGCTGCGGGAGTGCGCAGAGGGAGGACTCGCTGTGCATTTCTTCAAAATTTACTAAGATAACCACCTAAAAACGATTATTTGTTTGCTCAACATTATAGTAAAGGTGTGTCTCAGTTGAACTTTTCCTTGTAAAATGCACTTTAATGGTCAAATCCGCTGCATTTCTCCTGGACGTTGCAGTGAAATGCAGCAGATGTGACGTTTTCTCCAGGAGTTCCGGAGCGAGATGAAGGTGGCGCAGTATGGCAAGCTAAGTGTCTCATTAATAGCCAATTTTACCTATTAATGAGATCAAAAAAGGCGTTCAATACAGGATCAACTGGACTTTATTTGTTGCAGAAAACGTTTCGACTTCTGTCCAGAAGTCTTTTTCAATTCTGAATGAATGAAAGCTGTGAGAACGAGAAGTTTTATACAAGCCACGCACCAACATATGAAATTGGAAACTGAAATAACACCACAAAATACCTAACATGCCCATTCTATTTAAATTGACAAAACAAAACAACACATCACACCTGGGGGTTTGTAACACATACATGTAAATTGAAAGATCACACCTTAACAGTAGGAGGTTCCCTTGAGGTCTCTGGTAGAAGACACAAACTGTATGTAAATTGACAAAAAACACCTCCCAAACAACAACAGAGGCTACTCAGAGAAACTTTGTTAGTCTAATTTACAGACAAGACATCCCTGCTCCCATCCAGTGTAAAACGTTTCGGAATCAAATCCAAAACTGAGTTATAAGTCTTAGAAAGTTGAAATCTCAGACCTCCTCCTCTGTTAAGAGAAGGTTTTTCTCTCTTAACATTCATTCATTCAACCTTTATTTAGTCAGGTAAATCTTTTGAACCTCAAGGGCTCATTTACGAAAGCGACCTGCTAAAACTAAAGAACAATGAACAGCAGTGGTATAATTTCCTTAAACAATAAACAATAAACAAACAAACAATAAACAATAGAAAACAAAAGAGAGAAAAAAACAAAAGAAAGTTTTTTTTTTTTTTTTTTTACAAAGTATCAAAAAACTAGCAAAACATTATAAGGTAGACGTATAAAATCAAAGACAGGAACAAGATCTGCATTGGTTTTTGCCAGGATTCCAACAGATTCTGAAAACCATTTAGAGAAGTCAAGGTCGAGAGCTTCAGATCTTTTTGTAAGATATTCCATGAAGCAGGAGCAGAGTAGGAGAAGGCCCTTTTTCCAAGTTCAGTCCTCACTGACGGAACACTGCAGGTAATCATGTCCTGAGAGCGCACACTGTAGCTGCACTCACGCAAAGACATGTAGGAGGAGATGTATGAGGGCAGCAGACCAAGAAGTGATTTAAAGATGAAAATGTACCAGTGGAAGAGTCTGCGTGAGGATAATAGGATAAAAACATACACAGCTTCCTTTAACCCCCTCTCAAACCATCTGTGTTCTCTGTCCAAAATTTGAACATTCTGGTCCTCAAAGGAGTGTCCCTTGTCCGTGAGGTGGAGGTGAACAGCTGAGTTTTGTCCAGAGGAGGTAGCTCTCCTATGTTGAGACATTCTTTTGTGGATAGGTTGCTTCGTTTCTCCGATGTTTCTCCGATGTAACGGTCTGAGCAGACTTCGCTGCACTGGACTGCATAAACCACACCACTCTGTTTGTGTGTGGGGGTTTGGTCTTTAGGGTGGACCAACCTCTGTCTGAGAGTCCTGCTAGGTTTGAATGTGTACTGGGATGTTGTGTTTGTTGAAAATCCTTCTGAAATTCTCTGAGACTCCAGCAACATAAGGAATGACAATAGCCGTGTTTCCATCAAGGTTTCTAGGTGCGCATTTTGAAGTATCGCAGCAGAAAAGCTTAATGGAAACGGCAAAATCCGTATTTACTTTCTCAAGTTCGCCAAAAAGTTTATACGCTCGCTTGAGGTGGTTTTTGGGATGTTCGAAAATGAGCAGATGCGCACAGCGACAGATGGAAACACATTTGCCGACTCGTGCTGCCGAAGCGAACATTCACGTCACGTGACTGATCAGCTGTTTCCGCTCCGGACAACATGTAACATCGCTAAAACTAGTTTGTATGACAGAATAAATACAACTCGACCGATAGCAACACGTACCTGAAATATTCTCTCCATTTTGACGAGATGTGTGGCCAGGTTCTGTTTTCAACTGCTACTTCCTGTTTACTGTAGACATGCGCAGTGCTCACGTCTGACGTAATGACGCTGTGCGTGGCTTGGTAGATGCGCTTCAAGCCAGCAGATGGAAACACTTCTGCTTCGCATTAATTTGTATTTACATATTTGCGAGATTTCAAAAATTAGCTCAAAAATCGAAATGAAAATGGATGGAAACACAGCTAATGTTTTTCCGTCTGTTAGACTTTTTCTGTTCATTATTGTGTTTAACAGATTTCCTTGCTGACTTGACAAAAGCCCAGTTGGGATATCCACATGTTTGCAGAGATTTTTTGATGTGTTTCTGTTCCTTTTCCTTCCCTTCTGTCCTTGTGGGGATGTGTTCTGCCCGATGCTGTAAAGTTCTGATGACAGAAAGTTTGTGCTCCAGTGGATGGTGAGAGTCGAACAGGAGATATTGGTCTGTGTGGGTTGGTTTTCTGTAAACTTCAATGTTGAGACTGTCATCTCCCTCCATATGCACCAAACAGTCCAAAAAAGGCAGCTTATTGTCGTTAGCATCCTCTCTGGTGAACTTGATGTTGTTATCAACAGAGTTAATGTGTCTGGTGAACGCTTCCACCTCCCTGGCTTGGATTTTGACACAGGTATCATCCACGTATCTGAACCAATGGCTTGGAGTTGTCCCCTCATAGGAGTTTAGGGCTCTCTGCTCCACTTCCTCCATGTAAAGATTAGCAACAATGGGTGACACTGGAGATCCCATGGCACAGCCGTGCTTCTGTCTGTAAAAACTGTCATTGAACTTGAAATAAGTGGTGGAGAGGCAGAGATCCAGCAGGGTGCAGATGTGGTCTGGGGTTAAGTTGGTCCTTTTGTCCAAATCCTTGTCCTGTAGAAGTCTTTTTTTGACGGTTTCTACTGCTTCAGAAATGGGTATGCATGTGAACAGAGAGGTCACATCATATGATACAAGAGTTTCTCCCGGGGTCAGCTTCAAATGTTGAACTTTGTTGGTGAAATCAATGGAGTTTTTAATATGATGAGGTGTGTGAGACACTTGGCTTGCCATAATTCTCAAGGGCTCTCTAGCGACTGCAAATGGTAATGTTTGAGATTCTTATTAATGAAAAGTGCATTATAAATGGAATTCATTATTATTATTTTTATTATTATTATTATCATTATTATTATTATTATTATTATTATTATTATTATTATTATTATTATTATTATTATTATGTTTAATATTTTTTATGTTACAATGTATGAAATTGTCAGATCTCAGCCGAATATTGCGTTATAAATATGGGGAAAAAACATAAATACATCATTTCGGTGCATAAGTTGCAGGACTTTATGCAAAAAGATGTGACTCATATGGCAAAAAATATGATAATCAATTGAAAACACACATTCAGTGATTACTTTCTGAGTGTTTCATTAAAATTCATAGTATAGTTCATCAGATATTTGGCTATCATAAGTAAAAACAAACACACTATTGACAATTTACATGAATGCCTGATAATCTTGCTTTGGCATAACGTGATGAAGACACTGATGTTTTTTTTTTTCTTCCCCCAGAGCTCTGCCAGCCTGCAGCCTTGGCATGAGGGGAAGGGGGTGGTTGGCTGCAAGGATCATAAGTGAGCTGTATATCTTACCTAGTACAGTGAGCTTGGCACGGTGGGATCGGAGCCCTGCCTGTGTAGCCTGACACTCATACACTGCGTCATCCACCAGCTCTGCTGAATCGATCATCAAGCTGTGCTCGCCTGATAGCGGGTCGCCCATTAAGGAGTAGCGAGTCCAGCCTGCATGAAGCCAGCACAGAGAATAGAGTAAGGTGCAAACAATCCAAAGGCACAGCAACCACATGGCCAAAAGAACTGGAAAAATAAACAGATTTGTGCTCCAAACAAAAGACTAAAGATAAAAAGAATGTGGAAAAGCTCTCTCTTTTTCTTTTTCTTTTTGTGCCCCAAATGAAAATATGCATGCACCTTTCAGGGCCAGGCATTGAGCTGTTGTGTTCGTAAAAGCAGCATGAGGCGAGAAACATGCAACACGTGAGAGGGGCTGCTGCATGAAGACTGTCCTTTAACTACAGACACAATAAAAATGGGGTTGCTAAGGTCAAGAGGAAGCCTTTCCGCTCTCTCTCTACTTGGCTACACATTTAAATGTCAGTGCAGGACAAAAGCCAATTGATTATCCTCCTTGCTACAAGACTCTTAAAATGCTAAGCAACAAATTAAAGTTTGGTGTGTGCAGCAGTAGGCTGATCTGTCAGCGGTGCGCTCTTCCTTCGCCATTTGTGTAAAACCCCAACAGTTTGACAGAGAGAGGGGGCTGATTTCTAATGAGACCTGGCATTGATTGCAACAACACGGGGGACAATAAATTCAGAGAGGGAGGGTGTTTAAAGTAAAGGCCAGTGATTGTACCTGGTAGATCTCGCTCTCCACCCAAGGCAAGACCATCTTTGGTCCATTGTACCATTCCTCTGTAGCCCACAATGACGCAAGGTAGGGTCACCGAATGACCCGACACCACCACCTGGTCCTGGGGCTGCTGGGAGAAGTAGGCTGCTTTGGTGGCTGCTAGGAGAAGAACAGAAAAAAATGACAATATAAGTGTTATTAAAATCAGAAAACACAACTTTTTCTGTAAAGAGTATGAAAAAGATCAGTCAGAGAGTCAGAGTTTCTTTGTCATTTGCACCACATGTACACTGGGTCCCAGTTACATCCAACAATAAAATGTAACAGAAAAACAGTAATAAGTTCTAAAATGTGAACTGAGAAAAAAACATTAACTAAAAATATGCTAATCACTATAGCATAAAAACAATACGCTGAACAGCAGCACGAACATGAGTCTGTGTGAGTAGATCAGTATGAATGGACACAGTAACATGAAACAGATCAGCAGCAACATGAAACAGATCAGCAGCAACATGAAACAGATCAGCAGCAACGTGAAACAGATCAGCAGCAACATGAAACAGATCAGCAGCAACATGATGTGAGTTTTCACAGTACTGTAACCGTGTTTCCATCTATTTTCAATTCGAATTTTGAGCAAATTTTTGAAAATTCGCAAAAAATGTAAATAAAAATTAATGCAAATCAGAAGTGTTTCCATCAATAATAATAATAATAATAAACTTTATTTGTATAGCACCTTCCTACAATGCCTTGCATTGACCAAGGTGCTTAACAGCATGAAAAGATGAATAAACTGGAACAATAAAATCAACTGGCTTGAAGCGAATCCACCAGGCCACGCACAGCGGCATTACGTCAGACGTCAGCGTTACGCATGTCTACAATAAACAGGAAGTAGCGGTTGAAAACAGGAACCGAACCACACATCTCGGCTAAATGGAGAGAATATTTCAGGAATGTGTTGCTATCGGGCAAGTTGTATTTATTCTGTCATGCCAACTAGTTTTAGCGATGTTACAGCGGAAACAGCTGATCAGTCACATGAC